>PVIU01012913.1:0-58063 GCA_004026605.1 Ondatra zibethicus | reverse complement strand
ACAGGTGTAAGATGGAATCTCAGAGTTGTTTTGATTTGCATTTCTCTGATGACTAAGGATGTTGAACATTTCCTTAAGTGTCTTTCAGCCATTTTAGATTCCTCTGTTGAGAGTTCTCTGTTTAGGTCTGTGCTCCATTTTTTTATTGGATTATGTGTTCTTTTGTTGTCCAATTTCTTGAGTTCCTTGTATATTTTGGGGATCAGACGTCTGTCTGATGTGGGATTAGTGAAGATCTTTTCCCATTCTGTAGGCTGGCATTTTATCTTGTTGACCGTGTCCTTGGCTTTACAGAAGCTTTTCAGTTTCAGGAGGTCCCATTTATTAATTGTTTCTCTCAGTGTCTGTGCTGCTGGGGTTCTATTTAGGAAGTGGTTCCCTGTGCCAATGCGTTCAAGCGTACTTCCCACTTTCTCTTCTATAAGGTTCAGTGTGGCTGGCTTTATGTTGAGGTCTTTGATCCATGGACTGAGCAGTTTTATGCATAATACAAGCCCATATGTGTTAGAGTATGTTAGTAAATGTTCCTGTCCAGCCAGTCATGTTAGTACATATCTGTAGTCCCAGTACTTGGGAGGCTAAGACAGAATTCTGTATTTGAAGCTAGTCTGAGCTACATGGGATGGGGTGGAATTTGGACTGAAGAGATGGATGCTCTTCAGAAAGATCTGGGTTAAATTCGCATCATCCACGTGGCATGTGATGATTCCCCTGCAGACTTTACAGCAGGCAGGGAAAGAATAATCCATGAAGAGACAAGAATGAAACTTGGCTCAGCCCGATTTTATTGTAACTGGTGCTGGACCAGTACTTTTAGAGTCTGGCCCTGATCATTTTACTTTAGCCATATTTAGCACAGCACATATTTGAAAAAAGTATTCAGATAACAATTAACTCAGTCACAACAAATTTAAGACATGTTTACATGAGATTCCTTACAAAGTACATCTGGTTTCTTTCATAAGATTGGGTACTGTTGACTCAGAGATAGTGCCCAAGATTTAGGGTCTAGGGGGCTTGGCTGAGGTAAACATAACACCTGCGGGTGTCAGGGTTGGCCTGGCCCTAAGATAACATAGAATCACTTAGGCTGCTATAAAGCACAATTGAACTCACATGTAAGAGTGGGTTTATGATTTAAAAACAATGTTGAAGATTTAGGGGAAAGATTTAGAATTTATGCTTAAGTAAAATCATAAATTCTGGAAGATAAGGGTAGAGAGCCTGTCTCATCAGACAGCAAAGGATCACCAGGTTGTAAGACAGCATCATTCCTAGCATTCCAGGAAGACCAGCTTCACACCTCTTTCCTTTAAAGAGGTAAGCCGTAATGTTTAACTTTCCTGGCTTCTTCAGTGCTTCTCTGTGTGCACAAGGCTCATTGCTCTCTACAGCGGCAGCTTACAATTGTCTGTAACTTCAGTTTCAGGGGATAGGCATCCAACAGCCTCCATAGACACCAGGTATGCAGGTGGCAAACAGACATACATACAGGCAAAACACCCACATTATCACTGCCATGAGGACCAGCCTCTAGCAGCTCAGGAATTGAAGGAGAGCCACAGACTATTCACTCAACTTGACTTTTCTATTTGAGGGAGTAAAAGTTAACTCTCTGGGACCGGCAAAAGGGGACAAATCTTAACTTTCTCATGCTGGCAAAAAAGGGAACACACACACACACACACACACACACACACCCCTTTATGATCTCTATTATCTTCTCTCTCTAGTCTTAGTTTCTTTTCTTACATCTATCCAGGTGTTTCTCTTCTGTCTCTCTTGAGTTCTTCCTTCTAACTAACTTTATATTTTTCCTTTTTAGATCCACAAAATCTTTCAAGCAATATAAAAATTACAATGTGGTTACAATCTATTTTTAAGTGAATGATTACAATGAATACAAGTAAAAAAACAGCATGTTTTCCCTATCCCTCACATGATTAAACATTTTACAAATTACAGGTGAAAAACAAGTTGTCCCAAGAACCCACATGTATTCATGTCCAAGCAACTTGTTATAGATTAACAGATTGTAAGCAAAACAAGGTATTTTTCTCGGCCAGTTCTTTTGCTGGCAGACTGCATTTTGCCGTTAGAAAGAAAGGACCTATCATTTTATTATTTATCTCAAAAGGTAATCTTTTAAGAAAGCTTAGGATAATCACAAACCTAAACATTTATATATGAAAAACAGTCAGCTCTACTTTAAATCCTCAGGGTGCATACCCACTCATCAATAGTTTTTTGTTTGTTTGTTTAATTTCAGGAAGCTGAGGGCAGAAATGAGTACAAGGAATTATTCATCATCAACCCATCCTACCAAGTCAGTCAGCAATAGCCAGACTGTCATTGTTCTTGTTTGTCTTTAAATTGTTTTCCAAGATTTTTCACCACAAATTGATTAACAAAAACATCTTAACCTAACCTTAAGATCACTATTTAAAGCTTTGTTTCAGCTATGTTGCACACTGAAACTCATGAGCATATCAAGATTAAAAGAACTTGAGCTAATTTAGCTTCTGGGACACAGCTGTTTTTCTTAATCATTAACTAAGCCACAGTCTATATGTCTTCTCAAGAGAAGCAAGCTGTGTGACATTTCCTTGTTCTTATTTTCCATCCTCTTTAGCCCCCACGTTATCAGAGGTTGAGGCAGCACGATATCTTGCTTTTACTAGTTTTCTCACTAAGCTAACCTCTATCATAATTCCTCAGAATATTTATTAAAGACCCTCAGTCATCAAAATCCTATTTAAACTAACACTATTATTGTATAAAATCATTGCTTCAGTTAAACAGCTTAGGAGGAAAACATCTTCTTAATAATCCACAGATAAAAATGTCCAGTAGTTAATCATACAACATGAGGATCAGTGGGGCTCTCCCCATGCCCGTTCACACCATGCCTGAGACCAGAGAGAAACAGCAGTGGCAAACATGGAAAGGCACAGCAGTAGCAAGAGACATTCTGGGGCCCAGACTCTCTGGGCTTTGCCTGTGAGGACCCATCAAGACCTTACCTGCTGGTGGGCCCATCCCCTGAAGTCAGTTGCCACCTGCTGCTCCTCTGACATGGCCACTGGCAAAACACAACTTAAATATTTTTTAAGTCACAATTTAGATAATAAGTTACAATTTACAAAAATTAGGTGATGCCTCCCGTATATCAAAAATAGAAGTAAATGTCATGTTGTATACTCTGCTTAGAAATAGTTCATATAAATTTTAAAGTAAATCCAAATTTAATATTTTACTTGAGCAAATCTAGCCTTTGACGTGATGACTTTTTTGCTCAAACTATAATGGTAAAGAAATGGTTGTCAGATCAGGTGGTGATGGCTCTTTAATCCCAGCATGGGAGAAGGCAGAGAGACAGGTGAATCTCTGTGCATTTGACAGTAGGTTTTCTTTTGAGCATGATATTGGTTGTATTCTTGTACCTATTCTACTTGCCAAGTTATTTAACCTATATTTCATCACAGTTTTAACTTCATTGTTCTTTTAAAAGGGGCAGTGGTGGCACACAAATCCTAGCCCTTCAGAGGACAGACTGGGCTACACAGAGAGAGCCTGTCTCGAGGGGGGAAAAAAAGGCAAATGTCACCACAAATTTAACTTAACCAGAATCTTTGTTGATTCTGTTAGCTGCGTTGTGTTGAGCTCTTTCCTGGTGGCTGGTGCTGTTAGCAGATCCTGATTATTTAATATTTATTTATTGCTCCAGTTCAGGGGTTGGCACAGAATGACCTAGGGGACAAATCTGTCCCTTAATTCTTGCTTTTGTACATAAAGTTTTACTGGAACCCACTCTTGTTTAGAGATGGGTTATAAAGCTTAAAGTATTTACTATATTACTGTCTGATGAAAACATTGCTAAACCCCAATTTGCCTCATCTAACAAAAGATTGGAAGCAGATGTATTTTATATCTAATTCTAAAGACACGTAAAATTCAGTTTTAAATATTTGATGTAGTTTATATCCTTTGTGGGGAAAGGCTGAAGAAAAAGAAGTCGAAGTCATTAGGTTAATGGCATTTCCTCCCTCAAGTACACTGCAGTCATTTGAGTGCTTGTTCATTGCTAACCTCCGACACCTAAGGTACATGTGGTGACAGGTTGAGTCTTTTCCCCCATCCCTTTAAAAAAGTAACAAAGATAATACAGTAAAGATTGAATTTTCTGGTAGATAAAATGTAATCCTGGGTGAGTTTTTATTTACCTTCCCTGCACAGGAGGAAAGTGTTCATCAGGTTTCCAATTAGATAGCTATCTGATCCCTCTCAGAGCCATGTCTGTCCATGCCCCCGCTGAAACCAGTTAGTACTGGGTCCCCTTGACAGGCTCAAGTTTCAGGAGCCTGGGGATCTTAAGTCTACCCTTTGCTTTAGGGTTCATAATTGAAAGTGAGACTTGTTCTCATCTCACATGAATATAATGAGGGCGTCAGAGAACTTTGGCAGAGTTAGCAAAGGAGTGCCCTGAGATTAATTATAAGCGATAAGGTTTTTGCTCTAGTACAGCTTCCAAAAGGGAGATTTGAGCACTTGGAAAAATGTGATTATGGAAATTATGCCCTTTGTTTGTCTTTTTTCCTAGTTACTGACTACAAAAAGGAGAACTCAAGTGTTAACTTGTTTGTGTCGGTAGCCAGGAGGAATTTTGAAGTGGTATTTTTCTGTTAACCAATTTCAGTAGTACATTCAATCTTCTGACAAGCTTTAACTTATAACAGTTTGTATTTCTACTGATGTTTAAATAATAAACTTCACCCAGTTTTAAAATGTCTTATATGTATATGAAACACAATTAAGAAAATGGAAATAAGGTTGCATATACACAACAAATTACAGTGGTATCTCCCCTAAAAACATTACTATTCTGTATCCAACAAATTTGAATTAATTTAAAAAACTCAAAATGCCAAGTGAATTTATCTGTTTTATGGTGAAAGATACTCTAATAAATGTCCAGGCTTTATCTCAAGGTAAGTAAAGAAATGAAATTTCTAGAAGATAATGCATAATATTAAAAATGATAAAGAGCTGTTGAATTTTTTATCAGTAAAAATTGAGACACTCAGACCAGCAGGATGGCTCAGTGGGTGAGAGTGCTTGCTGCCAAGTCTGACGGCCTGAGTTCAATTCCTGTGATCCAAGTGGTGGAAGGAGGAAACCAACCCCCAAAGGGGACCTCTCACCTCCAGATTACACCATGGCCAGCAGTCCTAACCTCCACCGCTGCGCAGAAAGTAAATATATGTAAAAATAGTGACTTTATTAACTTTAAGTCTGTGGAGGTGTATGTGTTTGCATATGGGCATGTGAGTGCAGGCGCCCAAGGAGACTAGAATTGTGGGATCCCTTGGAGCTGGAGTTGTGAGCTACCTGATGTAGGAACTTGGGTCCTCTAAAGAGCAGAAGTGCCTGAATGACTGAGACATCTCTCTAGCCCCCACCTCCAATTTTTTTTTTTTTGAGACACTTTCTTTTTGTATTCTGCACTTGTTGCAGCAGAGGTATTTCAAAAAAGCTTTCGTGGTTAAGTGTTTATGTCAAGAAAATGGTTCTGATTAGCTGCCGCAGCCTACTTTTCCAAATATTCCAAATTACTGAGTAATGGAAAGAAGATGAATGTTGAGTGGTTTTTTTATTCCTTTGGTTTGACTTTTGGAAGATTATTCAAACTTGGAAGTAACTTTCTTACTATACAACAGAGTAATAGAAGTTTTTCTTTGTAGAGACTGTAGCAGACTAAGATACTATATGGAAAGTACCAGTGGATGCTTGATACTAACCTAGTTTGTCACCTGCTGCAGCAACAACTGATTGCCTAGTCATTTAGAGTAGTTGTTGAAGTTGTCTCTGTCACTGTTTTCTGTACTTGAGTGGTGGTTTCCTTCCTTCTTACAATAGTATATTCTGTGTGTGTGTGTGTGTGTGCACGTGCACGCATGAGTGAGAGAGAGAGAGCTTGCATTAAAATTATGACATCATTAAAACTGAAGAAATGAAAGTGAACTTTTTGGGGGTTGATTCAGACAGCTTTACTCAACCGGTTGGAGAGAATTTTCGAAGCCTGTTTTCCTTCCGTATTTGTCCCTGATGCTGACGAGGAAGTTACTTCCCTGAAGCACTTGCTGGAAACAAACACCTTGCAGATAAAAACAAGAGAGGCTGAAAATGGGTAAGTAGTAGATAGTTCTTAGAGAACATATGACTGCTAGTTTCAGTTCTAATTTGTAAAGATCTCACAGCATTGTTAAAAAATATTATATTTGTAGCCTAATCATGCACTAAAAGACTTTAGAAAAATATCCCTGTTTCTCTACTTTTAAGATGTTTCTTTTGATGTTTTTAAATTAACATTTTAATCATCCAATGTTCTGACTGCCCAGTGTGATGAATGAGCTGGTTTTTGTTTTAGGCAATGTCTGACTATATGGCCATAAAAAGCGACACACACACGCGCACACACACACGCATGTACGTACCAGGCTACACTCAGACTGAAGGACCTCCTACTTCAGTCTCCCAAGGGCTGAGATTACCCACCTGACATCTGTGAAAATGTGTCACCACGCTTGGCTTAATTGAAAATGTAGATCTTCTGCTATTTTGTTTTCATCTTCTCAGGATACTTACATCACAGCTTTTGGTTAATTTTTTTAACTCTCTTATTTTCTTTTTAACTGTGTAAATAATATGTACTACTAATTAAGCCCTTGTTTTCTTTTATAAACTGTCTTCCTAAACTTTATGCAAGATGAGCATTCCCAATCTGGAAATCCAAACTTTGAGGTGCTGTGAAACTCAGCACTGGGGAACTGTGGGTGTGGAGCAGCTGTGGACCGTTGGCCTGGCCTGCTTGTATAAGGCTCCAGGTTTGGTCTCCAGCACTGAAAAAGGCAGAGAGGTTGATTTTTGTTTTAATCCTCAAATTTTTGAGCATTGACATGATGTTCAAAAAGTTTGTAATTTTGAGTGTTTCAGATTTTAGATGCCCAACTGGTAAAATCTACCCAGATATTCCAAAACCTAAAGCCTGAAGCCTAAAACACGCCTGCTTTCAAGCCCCTCACATAGTCTCTCCTTTATCTTCCACCCTGAGCCCTAACAGCCTATTCATACAATTTTACTTGATCAGTTTTTACTTGTGATTAAATTGATCATGCTGTCATCCCTGCTTCACCCTCCACCTGTTTAGGATGGTTTAGCCTAGGCCTCTTTATACCTGTCATCTTAAGACTCCCCTATATCTTCCCCTTTATACCTGTCATCTTAAGACTCCCCTATATCTTCCCCTTTATACCTATATCTTCCCCCTTTATACCTGTCATCTTAAGACTCCCTATATCTTCCCCCTTATACCTATATCTTCCTCTTTATACCTGTCATCTTAAGACTCCCCTATATCTTCCCCTTTATACCTATATCTTCCCCTTTATACCTATATCTTCCCCTTTATACCTGTCATCTTAAGACTCCCCTATATCTTCCCCTTTATACCTATATCTTCCCCCTTTATACCTGTCATCTTAAGACTCCCCTATATCTTCCCCTTTATACCTATATCTTCCCCTTTATACCTATATCTTCCTCTTTATACCTGTCATCTTAAGACTCCCCTATATCTTCCCCTTTATACCTATATCTTCCCCCTTTATACCTGTCATCTTAAGACTTCCCTATATCTTCCCCTTTATACCTATATCTTCCCCCTTTATACCTATATCTTCCCCCTTATACCTATATCTTCCCCTTTATACCTATATCTTCCTCTTTATACCTATATCTTCCTCTTTATACCTGTCATCTTAAGACTTCCCTATATCCAATTTGGTATAACCTGTTACGGAAAATGCACACAAGACAAAGTTTTACTGTATTCTGTTAGTACAAATTTATAAGTTGTTGCTGATCTGACATTTCACAATGAAGTCTCTTTTTTTCAATGAAGTCTCTTAATGGATCTTTTCACTCATTATGGTGATGGCTTGTTCTTCAGTAATGAGCACTCTTTATAGTTTGACTTTTATGGTTACCATCTCTGCTTTACCTCTGTTTCCCTTTCCTAGAATTCCTATTAATTATTTGATGTTAGAGTGTCTAAATTTATTTTCTGATTTTAATTTCAAAGTTACTTCTATTTCTGGCCTTTCTTTTTATAATTTATTATTTATTCTCTGCCTCTGGAAGCATCCTTTTCCTTCTCAAATATTCCCTCTTCCATTTAATTAAGTCACTTATAACTTGTTTGTGCCTCATTGTAGCCTCAGTATTTCTGTTACAGGCTTTCAAAAAGGGCACAAATATACCATACAATAATTTACCTCATAAAATACCAAAAGATGGTCATTGCTAGCCTAATAATAGGATCCAAGTAGTAAAAGATATCTACTGAGAGCTGAAGGCTGTAACTAAACAAATGATAGTGCATTGACCTAAGTGTTATGTAGCCACTGGCAAAGTCACATCCCTCCCTGTTCATAGGGAATGCGTTCCAACATCCCTAAAAGATGCCTAAAATATCAAATAGTGGTAATCTCTGTACCTGCTGTGTTTTTTTCTATGTGTTCACAAAGCCTCATTTATAGAATAAAAATAATAAGAGATTATAAATAGTAACTAAGAGAGTAGAAGATCACACTATGATCAGAGTTATGTGAATTGATCTCAGCACACCTTACTGTACTATGATATGAGATGAGATATGAGGCAGATACTTATAATAGCACCTAATAAATTAATGTATTATTCTTACTAGAATTTCTTTTTTAATATTTTCATAACATAGCTGACCACGGGTAACGGAAAACCATGAAAAGGAAATGGCAGTGACAGATGGGGTAGAAGATGCAGGCCAGAAAATGCTGTCTGAGAAACAGTTAGTTGGTAGCATACAAATCCAGAAAATGCTGTCTGAGAAACAGTCAGGTGGTAGCACACAAATCCAGAAAATGCTGTCTGAGAAATAGTCAGGTGGTAGCACACAAATCCAGCACTCTAGAGGCTAAGGCAAGAGGAGCCACAGGCCAGGTCTACCAGAGCCTGTCTTAAGCCACAAAAAGGAGAAAATGCAAACATTGAGAAACTCTATTAAAATGGTGGGTGCCAGGTGATTTTTTTCTTTTAAATATTAATTTCTTGAAACAGTATCTCATGTATCACAGGCTAGCTAGCCTAGAACTTCCTCTTTGAATTTCTGCTCTTTCTCCTGCGTGCTGCTGGGGATGCAGACCTGCACCACAATGCCAGGTTTTCTCACTGCTGCGGATGGACTCAGGGATCTGGGCATGCACATCAGCACTCCACCAATTATATTGCACCCCAGCCCTTAAATGTCTCTCTTTTACAATAAAAAAAGAACAAGCTAGAACTGGAGAGATGGCTCAGCAGTTCAGAGCACTTTGCTCTTGTAGAGGACCTAGTTTTAGTCCCTGGCACCAACATGGTAGCTCACAGCTTTCCATAACTCCAGTTCCAGGAGATCTGATACCCTCTTCTAGCCTCTGAACATATGAGGCACAAATGTGTACACATACACACATGCAGACAAAATACTCATACATATTAAATAATTCTTTTAAAGGAACAAGCTGATTCCTGGACTGTATTCCTTCATATAAGTTTAACTTAGCCTTTCTAATTATTGTTAGTGCTGACTTTTGGTTGCACTGAGATAACAGTTGATACAAGATTAATTGCAATGCATAGTATACCGTCAATGTATTGAAGGTGAAGTTTATGGTGAAAGCGCTTGAGTAACCTGTTGTTGGCTTCATTGTGGCCTTTACAGTGAACTGCTGGATGTATGGACGGAACTGCAGGATATTCATGATGCACATGGCTTGAGATACCAGTGGGGTGGCTCCCATAGCAACAAGAAGCTTTTGTGTTCCTTGGGAATAGACACTCGAAACATTGTGAGTTTGTCAGAATCTTGGAAAACTCTTTAATCAACCTGTGTATTTTTTAAGTTTACTATTCGGTTTAAGCTGTGATTATCTAGCTCTACAGAGAAATGGTGGCTTGAATGTTCCCTTACTTTGAATGTGGCAAATTTAAGACACTAATGTTCCTCTAAAGTCAGTGATCTTTTTTTTTCTTTAACATTGATTGATTGATTGTGTATACAGTATTCTGTCTGCATGCATGACCGCACGCCAGAAGAAGACATCAGATCTCATTATAGATGGTTGTGAGCCACCATGTGGTTGCTGGGAACTGAACTTAGGACCTCTGAAAGAGCTGCCAGTGCTCTTAACCACTAAGCCATCTCTCCAGCCCAAGTCAGTGGTTCTCAACCTTCCTAACACTGTGGCCCTTTAATACAGTTCCTCATGTTGCAGTGAGCTCCAATCATAAAATTATTTTTGTTGCTGCTTCATAACTCTAATTTTGCTACTGTTATGAATCATAATGTAAATATCTGATATGCAGGTTATCTGATAGGCGACCCCTTTGAAAGGGTTGTTTGACTGCGAAGAGGTTGCAGCTCAAAGGTTTAAGAACCACTGCTCTAAGTATTTTTTAGAAAAGTTTTGTTTTTCCATAACTGTGAAATGAAAAGTTGGACTGGGTTACATATATACACACATTTATATATGTGCACACATGTAGTATGTATGTCTGTATGAGCCCATAGGAAAGCTTAAGTTTATTCTGTTCATCATTCACAGTATAACAAAAACATTGTAAGCATATTAGAAGCAGTTTCATGACAGACAAATCATTCTCTAAATACATGTTCTTTCTCCCTAATACAAACATAGCTGTTCACTGGCAATAAGAAGCAACCTGTTATAGTACCCATGTATGCAGCAGGATTGGTAAGTACAGAATATTTCTGCATATATTCATCCTTATTGTGTTTAATTTTAAAATCATTTATAGCATGACAAAAAGGTTTGTTTTGAAATACGGTCTTTGTATGTAGACCTAGCTGATATAGAATCCTCTATGTAGAACAGTCTGGCCTTGACTTAGAGATTCACCTGCCTGACTTTGCCTCCTGAGTGCTCAAAATTAAAGATATGCATCACTACACTTGCCAGAAAGTGGTGGTGGTGGTTTGGGTTGGTTTGGTTTTGGGTTTTTTTCTTGTTGTTGTTTCTTTTTGGTTTTGGTTTTTTTTGTTTTGTTTTGTTTTTTGTTTTTTTGGGGTTTTTTTTTTTTTTTGAGGGAGGGGGTTGTTTTTCCAGACAGGATTTTTCTGTGTTATGAGCCTAACACAGGCTGTCCTGGAACTCACTGTGTAGACCAGGCTGGCCTTGAACTCACAGAGATCTGTGTGCCTCTGCCTCCTGAGTGCTGGGATTAAAGGCGTGCACCACCACCACCTACACCGCACAGGTGCTGACTCTGGTCTCACCCTTGTAAGGCAGTACTGAATCTGAGCCATCTCCCCAGCCTGTCTTTTCTAAACTTTTAAAAGGAAAATAAAGTGCCTGGAACCTTAGAGATATGTGTTTAATTCATTATTAATTTTAAATAAAACAACGTTGAGGCTATGGATGTCCAGAAGAGCTTGAAAATACCAAATTATAGTACATGAAAATGAGCCGGGACCTTAGAGTTTCCATTAATGTTTTAATATTTTTAATGTGTTAATTTTATTTTTTCAGAAATGCTAGGTAGTTCTGACAAGTGGGGATTTTTCATTTTATTCTTTAGCAAGATTCAGTCACATTTTGAAGCTTTTCGTGGAGTGAGTACACATGTGGGTGCAGGTGTGCAGAGACCAAGGGGGAACATAGTCCTACTCTTCACTCTGCCTTCTTCCTTTGGGACAGAGTGCTCACTGAATCTGGAGCTGGACCACAGGCCAGCAAGCCCCAGCAGTGCTCCTGTGTCCAGCATTCACAATGCATGCATGAACAGCCTCACCCACCTTTTTAGGTGGGTCCTCAGGTTTGCACAGCAAGCACTTAGAGCCATCTTCCCAGCTTCTCACTCACATTTTAAAGTTTGATGTTTGTGGTTTGGTGGTGAATTATTGCTAAATGAAAATGTCCTATTTGTTAAACTAAAAATGTTGTGTTATTATAAGGAATAATCTGAATTTAAGGGAAAATATGTAAACACTAAAGAAAGCTAGGTTGGTGGAGCAGACCTAGAATCCCAGCACTTAGGCGGTGGATGCAGGGCGATCAGGAGGAGTTCAGGGTCATCCTTTATCACAGCTAGTTCAAGACTAGCCTGGGCTACATGAGGCCTTGTCTCAATGAAAGAAAAAGTAAGGGGCTAGAGAGATGGCTCAGTTGTTAAGAGCCCTGACCATTCTTCCAAAAGTTCCTGAGTTCAATTCCCAGCAACCACATGGTGGCTCATAACCATCTGTAATGAGATCTGGTGCCCTCTTCTGGCAGAACACTGTATATATAATAAATAAATAAAAAAAGAAAGAAAAAGTAAGGAATCATAAAACAGTCTAAATTCTACCACCTTTATGTGCATATAAGTGCAACTTGATTTTTTTATCCACATTTTATTTTCTGTGAATAGGCTCTAATTTTATTGGTATTGAAGTGGAACATTTTGATTTATTTTTGCAGTTTGTTGTGGAATTTTCTATGCCCAAGCTTTCTTATCAGTTTGTATGCTTTTCTCTTCTAGGAAATAAAGTCCAGAACATTTCTTTAATTTATTGGTTATCTAGATTTCTTTTTTCAAACAGTAGTACTCTAGAGGTGTTGGTGTAGTTCCTTGATCTGAGTAGGAACGAGGAGTTCCACTTGTAGAGAGTTTGGTCATCTTGCTGGCAGTGGCCTGCTTTATGCACATGTCACATTAGCGTATTGGCTCTGTGTCCTGTGACACGTTGGTGTCTAAGGCTTGAACTTCATTTTTTACTTTATTGCCTAGAATAATAAAAATGTACTATTTTAAGCCTCATGCTAAAATTTATTTAGTGAATATAAATAGATTTTCCCACTTCTGTCTCTGTGGTTTGTGGGTATGGGTAGTCGGGTACATGTTGTATGTCTCTGTCCATCTGTTTCCCTGCATGGGTAAGCAAGTGTCACTGTGCCCACCTTTTATCACCTGAGTAAACATTGAACTAATAAGGGTCCTCATGCTTGCAAGGCCAGTACTTTATCCAGGGGTATCTTTAATACCAAAATTGAATTATACCTGATTTTTTCCCCCTGTGGTACATTTTATATGAAGGAGTAGGCCTGAAATAATTATTTAAGTTTCTGGTTCCCCAACTTCCTCAAAATTTTTTTGTAAGATTTAAGACACAGATATCTGTGGTCCGGGTGTGATGGCGCACACCTTTAATTCCAGCACCAGGGAGGCAGAGGCAGGTGATCCTCTGAGTTCAAGGCTAGCCTGCCTAATCTACAGATTTGAGATTTTACTCTCTGTTTTAGAGGTACACAGAGTAAATTTTGTCTTTCAAAACCAAAAGAATCCAGGCAGTGGTGGCTTATGTGTTTAATCCCAACAATTGGGAGGCAGAGGCAAGTGGATCTCTGTGAGTTCGAGGCCAGCCTGGTCTGTAGACTAAATTCCAGGACAGCCAGGGCTACACAAAGAAACTATCCTAAGATTTTTATTAAGTGGCTCTGAGACAAAGCTGCAGGAGAACTTATGCATCTGATAAAGTTTTTGGTGCTATTAATTGACAACCACAATTTGAGCACTGCTTGTTTAAATCATGGTTCAAATTAAGAAATTTGGCTGACACTAGTAAGTACCAAATATATTTTCTTCATTTATAAAAACATTTAAAAACCCATATAATATATATGTGGTACTAAGTTGACTGTGAACTCATTTTCATCTTTCTGTTTACTACATGAAAGCCTATCATGTGTGTTAGTATTAGGAATTGGGTCTGTGGGAAAAGGAGAGCTGAATATATAAATTGCTTTTATTAGTTCACACTCTGAGGGGGTAGGGGTTCTCCTTAAAAGGCAACTTTAGAAATCCACAGGTTCTGAGATTTACTGTCTTAGAGCTTTGATCGCACATACTCATGGTACACAGAGTTAAGAGTGACCTGTGTGTGAATATAGATGTTCTAAATATTCAAGAATGTACCAAGTTTGTTTGGTTTTATTTGGTTGGTTTCCAGAGGGTATAAGCACTTTACACTTGTTCTCAGCTATGATTTATAATATGCAAAAAACTTTTGCTTTTTCATGCTGTTATCCTCGATTATCCATTCTGTGCTTGGTAGAACCTTGATACCAAATGATTTTTTTGTTTGTTTCTGTGCCCATCCAAAGTATTTACCTCTCTTACTTAAAAGTGTATTTGAGCCAGCGTGGCAGCGCACACCTTTAATCCCAGCACTCGGGAGGCAGAGGTGGGTGCATTTCTCTGAGTTCGAGGCCAGCCTGGTCTACATAGTGAGTTCCAGGACAGGCAGGGCTGCACAGAGAAACCCTTTCTTAAACTCCTCCACACACAAAAGTGTGTTTGAATTGTTTCAGATCAATGGAGTACACAGTGTTTTCCCTCTCTGAAATGGCAGTCTCTCTTTTCCAGTACAAAGATAGAAGTACCAAGACACCAGCTCAGGTTTAAACACATTTAAGTCACACTAACAGACATTGTGCTTTCAACATACCACCATGTAAAAAGATTGCCTTTTTGTGTCATATTGGTGTCTTAAACATCATTAAATAAAATCTTATTTAAAATGGAAGATTTGACTTCAAAACTTTTATTCTAAAATAATCTTTTATATATAGTACTTTGGAATGATCTTTTTTCTTTTAAATTGCCTTTATTATAAACTTTGTGTTGATCCCTCTCCAGTTAATGATGAGTTTACCTTTTTCAGGGTATGTTAGAGCCCACCAAGGAACCATTGAAACCACTGTCTGCTGCAGAAAAAATTGCTTCTATTGGTCAGACAACCATTATGACACCAGAAATGAACACATGTACATCTGATCCATTCCAGGTAAAAATATTTGTATGTGTTTTAAGCGTGTATATGGACACATACTGGTTTATTTTCTTTAATATGTCTTTTATCTTTATATTTGTAAAACTTTATGGTAGATATGTTTTTGATTGTTAATTAACACTCTTAGAATACAATGGACAAATTATTTGTAATTTTCAAAAATAAAAAGATAGTCAGACAGTGGTGGTGCACGCCTTTAATCCCAGCACTTGGGAGGCAGAGGCAGGCAGATATCTGTGAGTTCAAAGTCAGCCTAGTCTACAAAGCAGTCTAGACATGCTTTGGACAGGACTACAAAGAGAAATCCTGTCCAAAAAAAAAAAAAAGAAAGAAAATGATGCATAAAACATAGGTCTGATCCTTTCAAGTATGTTTCAAGAAACATCTGTTGTTACTGCTGTATGCCACTGTGGTTTATTCTTGGGCATAGTTTAAAGTTCATTTCCAAGCCAGAATATCACTGGCTCAGTAAGATAACCAAGCTTGGTGTGCACACTGCCTGGCTCTATGGATGGTGGGGCAGAATGCCTCAATTACCTCTTTTCCTTGCCCTCACATTGCACTCGCAGGCCCACATTGCCTATGCCGATTCCTAAGTCATCTGCCACAGTACGTTTATTCCTACAGTGTTAGCTGCTCTGGGTACTTACTGAAAATGGAGCCTTTGTGTCGCAACGTTAGTGTCAGCTTTTATTCTTTCCTCTTTTCCTCCTCTATACAGCCGTCCCCATAACTATTGCTTACTCCATTGGAGTTAGCTGGTGCTGGTCATTTTGCCCCTACAGCTTAGAAGCTTCTCTGGTCATAACTTTACACCATATTATATTCTTACATAATTTAATTCAGACTTAACTGAAGGCATATTTCTAGGTAACCAAATGAAATACATGTATTTTAATTTAGAATTTTGTGCTAGTTGGCTTGGCTCCATACCTGTGATTCAGCTTAAAATAGGACCTGAAGTGCATCATAAAGATCTTCATACAAAGTCCACTAGTCGTTGGGATGCCACGTATAATTTTTATGTCGCTTTTGGTCCATACAGTAATACTGTTGTCTCTGGTGGCGGTTGTGCTTTTCAAGTGGCATGACAATAATAAGTAATACTGGAAGCTTGCAAATTATATCAGGAATACCTGTTCAATATCTTGTTTTTCTTTCTTTTCCTCCCCAGAAGCCCTAAACCATGCTTCCTTATATGTTTTTATTTTTAGCATCACTGAACACCACACTGCCACACCATAGCTGCCTATTTTCTTCTCAGTCTACCTACTCTACCCCAACTTAAATACTTGCCTCATGGTTTGGGTTTTCCCCCCAACCTGAGTATGACTCGTCAGTCCTATAACCGTTGCTTCTGTTGTTGAGGGATTTGAAAACCTCGGGGCCAAGTATACTGACACACCTGTAACTCCAGCACTTGGGAGACTGAGGCAAGGAAATCTTGAGTTCGAGCTAAGAGGGAAACTAGTAATGACACCATGAAAGTGTGAAAGGTAAAAGTCTCGGAAGGAGGGGACACCAAGGTAGCTTTTTTTGTTGGGGGAGGGGTGTCTTGAACTCACATTTCATTATACAGAGGTGAGTATGACTGACATCATCCCCCTGGTCATCAGTAGTAGCTTCAGCCATTTGATAGAGCTATTTAGTTGTGAATCAGAAGGTTAAGACCGGGCTGGGGAATGGTTCATGTCATGTACCCCTTTTCAGTAAGGAGACACACCTGGGAAAGCTGGATGACTTGCCCAAGGTTGCACATCAGTGGCTCTCTTTTCGCCAGCCTCCATATTTCTGTTCTTGTTAGAGACGAGGTTTTCCCCAGCATTAGTTTTTAACTTATTTGAAATAATTACAAATATACAAGTTATTTCAAAGGTAGAACAAAGAAAAGCCCTGTGCGTCCTTTGCCTATGTACCCTCTTGGCTACCTTTCACATAACTATAGTAAATATAAAGTATAATCAGGAATAAGATATCTTGTTTATATAGTTATGAACCCCTTTGTAACACGAGGGCTGGGCTTGTTGGGGTTTCTGTCCTGCCCAGTTCCCACAGCCAGTAAGCCCCAAAGAAAATCACACAGAGGTCTCCATAAGTTATAAACTGATTGGCCCATTAGCTCAGGCTCCATATTAGCTCTTATAACTTATATAGCCCATTATTCTTATCTATGTTAGCCACCTTTTTCAGCGGGGCAAGTCACATCTTGCTTCTTAGGTGGTTGAGACAGGACTGCAGGAAGAGCTTCCTTCTCCCCAGAATTCTTCTGTTCTCATTGCCCCCCCTCTACTTCCTGTCTGGTTGTCCTACCTATACTTCCTGCCTGGCTAATGGCCAATCAGCATTTATTTAAAACATGATTAACAGAATACAGACAATTCTCCTGCACCACCCCTTGGTCACATATGTGGATGCAGGTAACTGCCCCACAGTCAACATACAGAACATTCACTCACCACAGAGAGCTTCTTAGGAGCTGAGAATATATATAGTCAGGCCCTTGGGAGCTGTGCACAGCACAGACCTGGAACAAAGACACCCTCAGTGGTCACTCTCCCTTCTATCCCACTGTCTTTCAGCCCTGGTATCTCTTTTTTTTTAAAGATTTATTTATTATGTATATAGTATTCTGCCTACATATATCCTATAGGCCAGTAGAGGGCACCAGATCTCATTATGGATGGTTGTGAGCCACCATGTGGTTGCTGGGAATTGAACTCAGGACCTCCGGAAGAACAGTCAGTCCTCTTAACCTCTGAGCCACCTCTCCAGCCCCAGCCCTGGTATCTCTTAATGTCAGCTTTTTACTTGGTTTTATACCTTCCTCCTCAGCCTCTAAGCTGGACAGACTGAGCTTGATTTATGGAGATTGAATGCTTATATTAATTTGCCTATCCCTATTTTACCAAAACAATTATATTATCTTCCTCCACCCCAAAGAACTAATTCATGTTCCCATCCTACATATAATAGCATCTTTACCCAGAAAAAAAGTAAGTATAATGTTGTAATAGCACCTTCCTTACAGTGAAGCATGGCTAGCAATGCCAACAATATGAATGTAAATAAGCAACAACATGTTGATATTTAAAAATCTAATAGAACACAAGTTATTTCCATAGGTGTTGCTAATACAGTCAACAAAATAGAAAACAAACAGTTTTCTGTATAAAAAAAAATCTTAAAATGAAGTTACTGCTTATTTAAAGCACATCTGCCAAATATCTTGTTTGATGTTACATTGTTTACTTTATGTTATGAACGTTAAAAACCTATAGTAGTCAAATCAGTCATAAGAATTCACTGTAGTGTGTAAATCTGCCCAGGCATGGTAGTACATGCAGTGATCGCAGTTGAAGGGCCGAACAGGAGTGCGAACTCAAAAACCAGCCTGGCTTCACATAGTCAGTTTAAGGACAGCCTGAGCAACAAAACAAGACCCTGTCTCAAAAAAGAAAAAAAAAATATCTGATTCCAAGTAATTTCTAAGCCAGAAAACTTGACTAAAATAAATCCCTGGCCTGTTATAGAGGCACACACCTACATATCTGCAGTCTAGCTATTGAACAGCTGGAAGCACAAAGACCACAGGTTTGAGACTAGGCTGAGAAATTTATCCGGACCCTTTCTCAATAATATATTAATTGGACTGGAGAGATGGGTCAGTGGGTTAAGAACACTTGCCTGTGCAAGCATGAGGTCCTAAGTTTGAATCTCTCACACTTGAATAACTGTGGGTATATCCACTCAAAGTCTGTAACCCCAGCGCTGTGCAGGACAGAGACAGGAAGGTCCCTGGGGCCTGCTGACTGGCAGCCTAGCCCCAGGTTTGCTGAGGGACCCTGTCTCTCTCACACACACCCCCTGTCTCTCTCATACACACACACACTTCAATATCTGGAAATCAACACTTTAAAAATGTACATCCCAGCCAGGCATGGTGGCACACACCTTTAATCCCAGCACTCAGAGGCAGAAACAAATTGATCTCCTGAGTTTGAGGCCAGCCTGATCTACATAGTGAGTGAGTCCCAGGACAGCCAGGAGTACATAGTAAGACCTTGTCTCAAAAACAAACAAAAAAGTGTACATCCCACTTATTAGGAATCAGGAAACTTGTAAAGAACTAGAGACTCTAGAATCTGTACCTTCTCATTTTATGTATCATGAGACCAGCTAAGTTAGTATAGATCATGTGTAACTAGTTAGCGTCTTCAACAATCCAAATTCACTTTCAGTTTAGTACCTTCTCTGTTATGTTGCATTTTACCTGCTAGTGTTACATTAATTTTAAAATTAATGTAGTCACTAAAAAAATTAAAAATGTGTGTGTTTTAAATCCTTTTCTTGAAATCTAACAGTTTAAAACACAACTTGAGAAAGATTAAAATAGAATCAGAGAATCAGTCCATAAGTTTGTTTGAAAATTTAAAGATACTCCATTTGTTGGATGTAAATTTTATAATGTCAATAAGTATACTATTTATCAATTCTGCAATTTCAGATTGTGTTAATATTTGCAAATAACCTGAAATTGTATATTATCCAAATTTTGTCTATAGGTACATTGTTGCCTGATGGTCTTGCTGTATTTTGGGGATTTTGCTTTAAGGATTCTTTACGTTGCTACTACCTGTACTGATTAATTTTAATTTTTTGTTTGTTTGTTTGTTTTTATTGTTTTCAACTCTAGGAGTCTCTACCACCCGTCCAGTTTGACTGGAGTAGCAGTGGCCTTACTAACCCTTTAGATGGTACGTCTCTCCGTAGAGCCTCTAGCACCAGAGCTAGAGTTAAGAAAGCTACACAGTTCAGACAGACTTCTCTCTGCTGACTTCCTTTTCTGTTTGAAAATAACTTCTTACTCTTATCTTTGGAAATTCAGGCTTTCTTTCTAAATAGTAATTGCTCAAGATACCAGCCATTACTATTATCAACAATATTAATGCCCAAGTATTGGTAGTAATAGCAAGGTAAAGTTTTAGTTCCTTTATCTTAAGTCAAAATTAAATAGTTTAAGTGATATTTTAGCTAGGACCAATTTATTTGAATGTTTTATAGCATTATGTGAAATTTTCTTGGGTACAAAGTCTTGTGATTAGGGGTTGCTTCAAAGCATAAAGCACAATTATTCACTTAACCAAAAACAGTGTGCAGATAGATCCATATTTATTAATATAATGTAGTTTTCCGATTCAGTAGCATTTTATAGAGTACTTAAATGCAAATGGACGATGAATGATTTTCATGATTCTTTTTAAATAACTTATCTCCAAATACTAACAGAAGTCAGTGGTTCTTCTTACAGTTTTAAAACTCTGAACAGGGAGTACCTTACGCAAGTGCTGTAGGGTCTTTAACACACAGTGCTAGTTTCAGAGCCCATGCAAGAGGTTTTCAGTGGACCCTGAGTTATAATTGCTTCTTAAGCCATTTGAGCCATTGTCTAGAATATCTGTTACCATCATCTAAGTGGCATTTACCATCCCATTGCCTGAGACACTCCTGCCAGCTTTTCCTTGTAGCTAGGATCCTACGATACCTGGAAACCATCAATTGAATGTCCTGCTGAAGGAAAGCCTGGATGCACCTTCTGCTATTATTGTCTGGTGTCTTCAGTCAAACCATCATGCTTTTTATTAACAACTTCTTTAAAAATGTATACTATTTGTGATTACTGTTGCAGAGTTAAAGGGGAACAGTACAGCTTGCACATCAGGGTAGGGCAGTTACACCATCCGTATTATTTTAAATAAGTTAAAGTATTGATGCATGTCCTGAAACTCACAACTTTGCCATTGTTTTTTAAAAAGCATTAGAAACCAGAAATTGTTCATAGAAACTAACATGAAAGATCGGGCATGTAGTGATTTAATGTTGGGTTAAGATTAAGTATTGTTTCCCTTTAACTAGTCTGCCTTCCCTGGTCTTTCTGATACCTTTCAGTTTTGGTTAAAAGAACTGACTTCTAGCTAAAACCTAACAAAGTGTTAACATTTTTTACATTGTACATGAGGAAATGTACATTGAGTTAAATTGTTACTTTAGTTATGAAAACCTAATACTGTACACGTTGTTTTAATGTTGATTTTTAAAATGTGTAATGACTACTAATTATAACCTGCATGTTCAAGTGTGTGTCTTACCCCTTTTTACACATAACCCCTCCTCCCTTGGCTTACCTTCTGTGTGGCTGCCTACCAACACGGTCACTGAATTCCAAGCTAGTGGAGGTTCCACTCTTCTGAACCTTGATTTCTTTGGGCCCGTGGATGACAGTAGCTCTAGCAGCAGCACAATCCCAGGTCAGCAGAGTGTTTAAGCACAGTTCTGGTTATTTACTAAAAGCATGACCACACTTGACTTTCCTATAAACAAGGAAACAGGTAGATTCTGTGCTCTCTCGCACTTTTCCTTCACCTGTCTTACTTTCTAATGCCTGATTGTAAGAAACAACTTACGCGAAATACATTTTAAAGAAAACTTTCTCTTTTTCAGAGTTGGCAGTGGTTTCTACAGTAATACAGCCCTACTGGCTTTAGACAGCTAAGGATATTTTGTTTTTCACCTCTCTAAGTGGAAAATGTATTTATATGCTTATTTTGAAAGCATATTCTATAAAGCCATTTGAAAGTAACACTAGTTTAGAGAGAGAAGAATGTTTCAGTACACAAAGATGGCTTCATGTTATAGTGTCTCTAATAATGTAAATTTTACAAATTCTAGCATTTTAATTAGTTCTTATTAGTGCTGCTAAATATATAATTGAATCCAAAATGTTGGAATCTAGCATGTAGTTATATGGTCCCACATTAAAAAAATGACTGTTTTTGTGTAGCTCTTAAATAGAAAGCATACTGTTAGTTTCCATAGAGCAATAAAAATGTTAATAAAAGTTAATAGTAGAAAGTAATTGCTATGAACCTAACCCTAAAAGTTAAGCTCACTATACCTGTTAATGTTCAGCCCTACAGTTCATTAACTAAAAGACTAATGTACTTTGTCATTTTCTAACCAAATAAAAGATGGAAATTATAATGGCATTTTAATGTTTACATTTTATTGAATATGATTTTAATGAATCCCTGCCATCCCAAGTTGTGATCTGGTATTCATTGATCATCAGACAGCTGCTGGGGTTCTGTTCAAATGCTAACTTCTGGAATGCATATTGAGGATTCCCTTCTGTACCTACTAGTGGCCAGTTTTGTAGCTGGGGGTATTTTGGTTGGGGTGAGTCTGTTAGATAACCCAGCCACCCACTTCAGTGGTTTCCCAGCCATGGTGGTATATGAAGGAAAACAACAGAGTCCGCTAAGGGCAAGCCTGGACCCAGCTGCGGAAACCTGCTCCTGCCGCAGGAAAGCCCATAGGTCCTAGCGTAGAGTGACAAGAGCTCTCAAGTCTAGATCCTAGTTTTCAAAATTCTTGTAAGTATATGAAAAAGTCTGTAATCTGGTTTTGCTGCTTACTTAAATTTGATATTTTACAACTTAAAGTTCTACTAAGTATATCTGATTTATAGAACAGCCTGGGGGAGCTAGAATTGTCTGACAATTCATAATACTTACTGAAGGTAAAGGAGGAGCTGAGAATTATCCAGATCCTCTCAACTGAATTTGGTTACAATTTGCATTATAATTAAAATGAGGCCACTTTCTCTTTGAGGTGCCTAAAACTTGGTTTAGATTTTAAATCTGTTTATATTTTAAATTCATTTTAAAAGCATTAATAGGAATACCAGTAACCTGGTTGCTTAAAGAAGTGCAGAGATTTCCTGATAACTGGGCTCAGGATACAACTATAAGTTTGAACTGTTTAATGCTGCAGTGGACGTGAGCACAGCGTGGTCCAATGCAGTCTCTACCCCTGTGACACCTTTAAAATTCTCAATTTTCATCAGTATGCTCTAGCTGTGGATAAATTTGATTACAGTAAATTTGCTTTGGCTTTATATTGTTATTGAGTTTTATTAAAACTTCCCCTCAAGCTCCAGGTATCCTGCCTTCCTTAGTGCTCCATCTTAACACTTGTTTGTCCTTTCTAACTTGTTTATGGGAAAGTCATTTTATCTTAGCTTGCTGTTGATTATCTTGTGTGTGATTCTTAGGAGGCTGGCATAGGACTTGGATGGCTACTTTAATTGTGTAATTAAGCTGTGCCTCATTAAAGTTCTGTTAAAAAAAAAACTTCCATTAAAAAAATTCTCTCTAGTTTTTAGTAGATAATTGCCTTGTCTCTAAAAACGTTAACTGTAGTTGTTACAGCTCTCAGCCATTGTTTTGTTTGGGGGCAGTTTATGGAGGGGAAGAATGTTTTGGGGGCCTAGAAAGGTGATTTTTTTCTGTCATGGTCAGCACTATTGCTTTCAGTCTACACTTTACTCTGACAGCTGAGTGTCCAGTTTTATAAACCCATCAGAGATTCTAGTGGTGCTTCCCTGTTGCCAGTCAGAATGCAGGTGTTCTGCACTGTGTAGAGATCTAGAAGCTAACCTCTAACAGTGGACGAGGGAACAGTCTGGGCTCACTTGGTCTTTATACAGACAGCTATACTTTTAAACATCTTAACTTTGGCCTGTATGCTTATTGTAGAAAAAGTTTGGAAGTCTGTCTCAAAAGTGTATTGTATGTGAATGAGCTGTTAAGCACTTGGGAGTCAGCATGCACCTTCTCTGGCCTTTCTCCCCTGGTGGGCTTGGTAGCCATGGAAGCAGCTGTTCCTTTATTCCTGTAGACATCTGAAATCCACACTGCTACCTGCTCATCTGCAGAGTGGGTTCAGAAAGGAAAAAGCTTGTTCATACACTTAGATTTTTGTCTAATCTTGTAGGCTTTTCTTAAAAATTAAAATTGAGCCAAGTACAGTCACAGACGTACATCTGTAGTCCCAGCTAAGGCAGGAGGATCACCTGAACTGAGTTCAAGGCCATCCTGAGCAATATTAAAGTGCCCTATCTCAAAGAAAAAAGAAAAAGAAAACACTGGAAAAGCTGTCAAACATTTTTTGTAAACTGATGCTTAACTATAGCCCCAACTTAGCATCTCTTCTGCTATTCCAGCTCAGTAGCTAAGGGAGACTGCACACATACAGTTGAGCCTGAAATGAGCATCTTCATTTTGTCTAAAGCAGAGCTGCACTCACTCCTCCGCACTGCTCTGCCCTCTCCACCTCTTACCTGAAGTGCATGCAGCAGATTTCTAGTAATAACTTGATGCTCTAATCGCTCACATCTTTAGTCATAGTTAAGATAACAAGTCATTTCTACAGTAGAGACTTTATATTAATCTCCAAGTCTCTGATATGGAAGAAAATCCTGGAGTTAAAAAAAAATAGATGAGATGAGATTAGATCAAAGTTCAAAATGAGGTTCACTGACCAATTTAAAAATTGAGAATGTTGAGCTCGAGAGATGGCTCAGTGGTTAAGAGCACTGACTGCGCTTCCAGAGGCCCTGGGTTCAATTCCCAGCACCTACATAGAATCTCACAACTGTCTGTAACTCCAGTTCCAGGGGATCCAAACACCTTTACACAGACATACAGCCAGGCAAAACACCAACGCACATAAAGTAAAAAAATTTTTAAAGAGTTGAGAATGTTGGAGGTCAGATGTGGTGACTCATACCTGTAACCTAACACTCAGGAAGCTGAGGCAGGATAATTGTCACTCACGAGTCAAAGCCAGTGTAGGCTGTAGAGTAAGAACCCATCTCAAAAAGTCAAAAAATAAAAGTTGAGGTTATCATAGCATGCTTGTTCTATTTATAAACACTGAGGATGTGTCAGAAATGAATGTAAGATAGAATGTTAGATTCCTGAAGCATTTGAGAGGCAGCAGCTACATACAGCATTAATTCCAAAATGGAATTGTTATGTTCCTTTTACAGATACTTCAAAGTCTACCATTTAATTAAAAATAAATAAATAAACATGGGGTTAATTGTTTCAGTAGTTAAGAACACTGGCTGTTCTTGGAAAGGACCTGGGTTCTGTTCCCAACACCTACATGGTGGCTCATAACTAACTCAAGTTCTAGGAGCTCCTACGCCCCTTCTGGGCTCCTCAGGCATGCATGTCATGTGTGTACAAAATTCAGAAAAACACACATAAAATAAAAAAGTAAACCCAGATAGCTCAAGCAGGTGAAGGTGCTTGCTGCCCAGGCGTGGTGACCCGAGTTCAATACCCAGAAACCATATAAGGGTGGAATCTGAGAACCAGCTGCACAAAGTTAGCTGGCATCTACCCACTGTGGCGTGCATGCCCTCACGTGGGCACACACAGTAATGACTGTTCACATTCAGAAGAGTAGTACATGATCTGACAATGAGTGCTTATGCAGACTCAGATGTGGCTAGGTATTGCTGTTGCGTTTGGATTGTGGCTCACTGTAACCCGTGCAGCTTGCCCTCACTCACTATCGTTCTGTGCTGTAAGGTGTGGATCCAGAGTTGTATGAATTAACAACTGCTAAGCTGGAGACCTCCACCTCAAGCCTCAAAGTGACTGATGCATTTGCGAAGCTCATGTCTACAGTGGAGAAGACAAGCACGTCGACCAGGTAAAGCCGCTCTGAACTCTGCCCTGATTTTGTGTCCTGGTTTAAGCAGTCACAAGCAAAGCATGCAAGCAGCAGTGTTTGTGTGTTACATATGTCAAAGCCAGTAGATGGCAAAGCCTAGAAAACATCATTAAATTAACGTTCCATGACAAACTTTATTGGAGATTAACAGACCAAGTTTCTCTTTCCCACACTCCTCCATAGAAAACAATTCTGGTTAAGTATTAAGATGCTGGTGCCACTGAGGAATGCGCCCTGTCCCTTCATATTTGTGGAGAAAAGCATTTTTCCAGAACCAGTTTCACACTGCTGGTGCCACACAGACTATGATGTTTACTTTGAAGCTAAAGCAGTAAAGATAAGACCTTTTTATTTTCAGAACATTTTCTATTGTACACCCTAACTTGAAGCTTCATACACTCCCTTACCAAACTTATGGAGAGCCTCTTTAGGGACAGTTATCTCCTGGTATTAGAACCAGAGACAAGAACTGTCACTTAGACCTTGTATTTAGAGTTTAACACAGTTAAGTAATCCTTGCCTTGACACGCTAGGCATCAGATAAGCCAGTTCCTAGTAGAAGGGAGTTGTTCCTGGCAGGACATCAGTAGTGCCATGGTAGGCACTGATTGGTTAGGTTCTCTGTTTCCCAGACAACCGTCCTGCTGCATTTCCTAGAGGGATCTTTATGTGTCAGTTGCCCACTTTGGAAGAAGTTTAGAATTTCCCATTGAATAACACATGCCACTTAGATTATCTTTTAAAGTTAATTCTTTCATAAGAAACATCTACTTCTTCATTTTTTTATGTATCACTTAAGTGATTGCAATCTCTTTCTGTTTTTGAAGCAGGGTCTCTACGTAGCTTTGGCGGTCCTGAAACTTGTTATAGTAACCAGGCTGGCCTTGAACGTAGAACCACCTGCATCTGTCTCCCCGGTACTGGGGTTAAAGGTGTGCGCCACCACCACCACGCCTGACTTAAATGACCACAGTGTCTGTTGAGTTTTATTCTCTGTGGGTGTCCACTCAACAGATAGTAGCAGTTTTGAAAAGCTGCCGTTACTGCTTTTATGACTGTAGATGCCTTTAACCTTCCCAGGAAATAGATTTGGAGCACATAGGTCCTTTTATCCACCGGTTCACTCCATTGCTGTAATGGCCCTGCAGTGTCTTTGCCTTTAAATGAACCTTCCCCTAATGTCAGCTGTTATGGGACCCCTTGCTGTTTCTGAACCAGTCCTGCTTCCTTACCTTTCCCCTGCAGTTGCACCACCTACCTACCTAGAGATCTTCCCAGCTGTGACAATTCATCCTCTGTACCAGTAGGAGGAGCTCTACCCACGTTGTTAGCTGTGCTCCTTTTTGAAGAATCCTTGACTACACTGTATTTATTGCCCAACCTCTATTACTACTAAACGTCTCTCTCATCTTCTGAACGAAAAGAATAATAAAATTGTAGCACACATCTAGGAGGCAAGTTGTAGCAGCCAGAGATTCTCTTTAATAATTATCTGACCTTTCTGTTATTGAGGTACTGGAGAACAAACCCAGGGCCTTGCATACTCTAGGTTCTTACCACTAGACTGTTTTCTCAGACTCACTTTCACATGTAAATGAAATATATTGAAAACAAGCTGCCAACTTTGGATTTCATTTTGAAGGATGTTTTGTTCTTTGAAAATAGTGAGAAAAAATATCCACATCTTAGTATTTAAAATTATAAAGTATCACCAGAGGAGTTTGGATGGTTTTTTTTTTATTTTTGTTTTTGCAGGGGTGAGAGCTATTTTCTTGTGTTTGTTTGTTTGTTTCAATGCTGAGATCAAACTGAAAGCCTCATGCATGCTAGGCAAATGTTTAAAAGCAGCATCAGCCCCGGCCTTCCAATAACAGTTCTTAGTTGTACTTAGAAAAGACAGGCAAGTGGCATGTGAGATTTCAAAAGGCTCTTTCAATACCTTCATCTTTAGGATTTATTTCTTTTTCTTTGTAAGTAAAGGTTAGCAAAAGCAACTTGGCTCTTATCATTACATAAAAGGTTGAGTGGAAGAGCTTTATGAAGAGCTATAAGGTAAGAAAGGGTTAAAATAGGTGTAGTGTTGAAGCCTATAATTTGAGCACTCAGAAAGCTGAGGCAGGAGCATCATAAACTTGAGACCAGCCTTGGCTACGAAGAGAATTCTGTCTCTAAGAGCAAAGAAACTGTAGTTGAGCTAGATAAGTACCTTTAACATGGAACATGTCTTTTTTCCATGTCTCAGCTGATGTTTGTTTAGGAAGTGTCAGGGTGATGGCCAGACAACTGTGGGCATCAGTTCTCTCCTTCCACCATATGGGTGCCAGGGTCCTTGGCTGACTGAGCCCTTTTGTAGGCCAACATGATTTCCTAAGAGCTTTTGAATATTAAGGAAATATGATGGGGTCTTTCTTCCCATGGACTGTAATTTCTCACTTCACTTCTTTTCTGTTTATTTGTGGTGGGTGTTTTGATGTGCTTTGTTTGACCGGGCCAGTTTGTCCCTCCTTAAGCAACCTGGTAGCTGCACTGGAGGGGCCACCACCTGATGTCAGACCAAATTGGCATAGCACAGTACAGGCTTGTGCCGCTGCGTCTGGATATGGCGGGGGTGTTGTTCCCAGGTGAGCACTGCACCCTGGTCTGCATCACCAGCACTCGTGTGTTGTCTTTAGAGAAACCCAAGTTCTTAGTTTGAAGATGGTTCCATCTTCTTGCTCAACTGTCCTATTATGGAGAAAAGTTATTTTCTAATTTAAATTAGTTCATAGCCAGCTGGGTAGTAGCTACAGAGAGGCCACTAACTGACATATGTACAAGTGTCTAACAGGAATACTTTGGGGTTTTCAGTTTTGGATTTTATTGATTTAGTTAACATCATAAAATCTGTCTTTCTCTTTCTTTCCTGTGTAGTAAATTTACTAGTTTTTACTGGGCTCACAAAGCTTTGCAACTGTCATCATTAAATTAACCCAGAAACTGTTTATTACTTTAAGCCTAAAAACTCCTGTATACATTTGCTTCTAATTCAGTACTCCTCAGCCTCCTAGGTGCCAGATTACAGATGTGCACACCACACAGGGCTTTGCGCTGTGGTGACTGGTTGAAGTAGGGGCTCATGTTGCCCACTGGCCTTGAATACCTGATCCTCTTAGCATTCACCTCTAGAGTGCTAGGATGTAATGTTTTGTGTTCCCACCACTAATAGGAGCTTTCCAGTTTCTCCACATTCTCTCCAAGCTTGTCTGACTTTCAGTTGCAGCTGTGCCAGTGGGTATGAAGTCGTCATCATTGTAATTTGCATCCCCTACTGAGTATCTTCTGATGTGCGTGTTAGCATTCATGCCACTGCCTTCGAGGATGCTGCTTCAGATTCTTTCCGTTTCCAGTCAGAGCATTTGTAAGCTTTCCTTGTAGGCTACAAATACCAGACCTTGGAGTTGGAGAGATGGGTCAGTGGCTAACAGCACTGGCTGCTCTTCCAGCAGACCCAGGTTCAGTTCCCAGCACCCACATAGCAATTCACATCCGTCTGTAATTCCAGTTCTAGGACTTGCAACACCCTCACACAGACACACATGCAGGCAGAACACTGATACATATAAAATAAAAATCAATATATTTTAAAATACCACCTTTCTCAGATACATAATTTTCAAATATTTGCTACTCTGTTATCTTTTCCATTTTTATACCATGTATTGACGCTCAAAAAAAATTGGGTTTCATCTAAATGAAACTTTTATTTTGTTATTTGTGCTTTAAGTTGAATGATTGACTGATTCAAAATCAGGAAAATCTTACACCTAAGAGTTTATAGTTTCATTCTTATATGTGGGTCTTCAATGCATTTCAGTTTGGGGTTTGGTTGGTGCTTTTTGTTTGTTTGTTTTGAGACATGGTTTCTCTGTGTAGCCTAGGCTGTCCTAGAACTTGCTTTGTAGACCAGGCTGGCCTCGAATTCAGATCTGCCTGCTTCTGACTACTGAATGTTAGGATTAAAGGTGTGTGCCGCCACACCCAACTCTCTAATGCATTATTAGTTCATTTTAATGTAGTGGAAGGTGGGAGAGGTCTATATTCTGTTCCTGCCGCCCTGCCCTGCATAGGAATATCTGGTTGACCTGGCAGTTTCCTGGAAAGTTTCTTTACCCTATTGAAAGGTCTCGTCATGTCTGTTTTTTCGGGGGAAGTGAATTGATCATAGGCCATGTTGGACTGCCATGTGTGTGTAGTCCATTGACAAAAGGTAAATCTCAGCTAAAAGAGATGGAGATCGATATAATTGTTCTCAAATTCTCAAGCATGTGCTTTGTATATTTTAATAAGAATAGTTCACATAAATAACTGCAAAACTTAAAAATTGTAGGAACTTTTAAATTCAGTTTCCTATTGCCGCTGAAATCCTTTGGTCAAACCTAGCTCAGTTGTCACAGTTGTGTCCTGGTTAAGAACTTCCCTTATCCTCTCCCGACCCGCCTGCGCTTCACAAATGGGGAAATTGACAGGACCACTTCTACTTCCTGGTGTTTTCTGAAATAATGTCCACTGAGTTCTTTTTTCCCCCAGTCTTCTATAAACTGGAAATTATATCCAGAGGCTTGCAAATACAGGATGATAAACATTTGTCTAGACTACGTCCGAAATCTCCCGACACCCTGCTGACTGTATGGCTATGGCTGACCGTTTCACTGTGCAGTCCGTATTTGTGATGCTAAGCCCCAGCCTAGGAAGCAAGACACTTGTTTGACTTTGAAGTGATGCAGTTGTCTTCTACGTCCTCAAGCATCTAATGATGTGTTACCATTAAGTGTGATCTAAATGTAAATTTTATTTTTTTTTAAATGTAGGATAGCCATTATATATAGAATAAAGTAGGACTGGGTTAAATATTGATTCATCCGCTGATATGATTACCATAAAAGAAAGAATTGGGCTTTCTCTAGGCAATTTCAAATGATCTTTGGTCTGAATTGATCTGTATACAAATATAATCTGTGTACTATAATGATCCTTTCAACATATTTAGCAGCCTGGATGGTTTGGATGGCGTTGTGCACTGCTTGGGCACATGTGATGCCCACTGGGCACTTTCTTCAGCTTGCCCACTAGTTCACCAGGAATTCTTATGCATCTGTGATATGCTTTAGGCTACTTACAATGAGGGGAGAGGTGGTTAAATAGACATTATCCACAAGGCCAGAGTCCTGGAAGGTTTACAAATTGCCTCGCCTGGTTCCTGCCTGCACCCAGTTCTCATGCTGCCGCCTGCTTCCCAGCTTGGCTGAAGGCTCTCTCTTGGAATTCCCCATTAGGTTAAGAAAGCCTGAGGTTAAATGACTTACCAGGCCTTGCACCACACCTTTCATGTTGAGGTAATTTTGGTAGTTTTGCAGCAAGCAGGGGAAATCCAGATGGGCGGACTGTTAGCAAGGCTCTAGTACTCTACTTGTGCTTAGTAATGTTTGAAAACTGGCTGGGTAGATGCTTCCAGCCTTAACTAAAGGTTTGAGCCCATACACATGTACATAGCGATGTCTGTATCTGTTTATGCATGATTTCATGGACAACAAAAGCCACATACATTGTTCTTCATTCAGCAACTAGCAGAGGAAAAGCCAGTCAGATGCTCCAAGACTGTTGACTGCAAACCTTGAGATGGAATTCCCATTAACACATTTGTTTTTCTCATTGGCTGATAGGAAACCAAAAAGAGAGGAGCACCTAAGTGAAGAAGCTGTGAAGGTGATCGCCAGCCTCCCTGACTTAACCTTCATGCACGCCAAGGTGTTGATGTTCCCAGCCACACTGACGCCTTCCATGAGCTCTCAGGAACAAGCAGAAGGATAGCTAGCTGCTTGAACTGGACAGTTTCAAATACTTTTTCCTTTCCTCTATCCCTTCCCTATCATCAAAAACATATCTGCTGTAATTTAAAAATGAATAAATACATTCAAGTTCAGCTGATTTGTTGGTAAGCCACACTAGAAAGGTATACATAGTAATGTATATTTATTTACATACTGAAGTCCTAAATTTATATTAGAAAAAAATGTAAATAATTGGGGATGAACATTTTTGAAGATTTATTCTTTTGTGTTGCTGGGGTGTATACATTTATGTCTTTGTGAAATACACTGGTGGTGTCCTTCTTAAAAAAAAAAAAACAAAAAACTTTTGAAATAAAAAAAGAAAATTAAAACCTCAAATCTCCACTGTCTGAAATCCCCTTCAGTCTCTTCTCATTGCACTGACGCTCTTACCTTTCCTCCTGGTCACTTTTACCATCACAAAGCTCAGATCCCTGTCTGATTTTCAGTTTTGTGTGTGATGGTTTGTGTCAGGCCTAGCTTTTGTTAACTTTTCTGGGCTCTGTTTTTAGTCTTTTCAATCTGGCATATCGCTGTGTGACCTCGTGCAGAGGTCATCGCTGCTCTCTGGTTGTAGGGTGTGGATCACTGTCAGAATTTGATTGGAGGCTTGACCGAGATTGTGACTGTTTTAATTAGTGTGATTTGGAGAAGGACCAAATGATATGAATGTCTTAAGATGAAATTTGTTAGAAATCTTTCTGTTCTATCATACCATTATTTTTTGAGGATTTTGCACAGTGTAAAATGACATAATCATAGATTGCTATGGTTTAGGCTGTATATACAGAAAAAAAAAACTATGGGTTTTAAATGTTTGGGGAAATTCCTATGGAAAAAAGAGAGCCATGTAGAGGAGCCTCTAACAAGGTCAATGTGCATGCCCAAGGCTTTTGAGATTTCAGTGTGTAAATTTCCTTTTAGCTTACACAATAATAAAATAATTTAAAGAAATTTAGCCTTTTGTCTTTGTATTTAACATCTCAGGGAAAATGTAATCCATTTGAATGTGAGGTTTTATTCAGAATTAATGACTTTTGTTCCGAATGAAGTGATTTGGTAGGACTTCTACCTGGTTAAAATCAGGAAGAATTAGAATCTGGTCTCTTAGAATTGAATTGTGAGGCTAGAGAGGTGGCTCAGGGTCAAGAGCACTTGTTCTTGCAGAAGACCCATGGTGGCTCACAACCATCCATAACTTAAGTTCCAGGGGATCCAACCCTTCTGACATTGGAAGACACCAGGCACAATTTTGTTAATAGACATACAAACAGGCAAAACATTCATACATAGAAAATGAAATTAATTAGGCTAACAAGCTCTAGGGGCAACTAGCCCAGTTTACACAGTGACAGGAGTTTGTCTCAGACGAGGTTTCAGAAAGGCAGCCTGAAGGTTTTCTGCATGACACATATGTCCTCCCAGCGCACACATACTAATAGGATCAGTTCTTTTTAACAGCTGAACTATCATATGTACAACATGAGCCATAAAAGAAATTCCCATGATTCATGGTAGCATGGCTTCAGAATATTGAGATAGTTAAATAAGAACTTACAGGGCTATGCAGTGGTGGTGCACGCCTTTAATCCCAGCACTTGGAAGACAGAGGCAGGCAGAGATTTTTGAGTTTGAGGCCAGCCTGATCTACAGAGAGAGTTCCAGGACAGCCAGGGTGGATACACAGAGAAACCCTGCCTCAGGGTGGGGGGGAGGGGATTATAGGTAGCCCCTCCCCAAAAATGTTTGTATCAGATTAGGTTGAGCAGAAAATTACTAAAAAGTGGGAGTCCTAGAGAGATGGCACAATGGTAAGAACAACTGTTGCTCTTGCAGAGGCCAGGGTTTGCTTCTCAGCAGCCACAAACTTCTTAGACTGCAGTTCCAGGGGATCCAGTACCCTCCCTGACCTCTGGCACCAAGCACACAAGTTGTACATATATACATGCAGGCAAAATAACCACACATATAAAAATACCTAAGTCTAAGACAAAAATAGTTTTAGAATATTGTCATTAGACATTTGCCAGAAAAAAAGTTAAATGACATTTGCTAGAGAACAAGCTGTCAGCCAATGGCAGCCTACAGTGTCCACTAGAATGTTCTAGTGGAAGGCACGACACCACTGACAGCCTCTTGTCGGGTAAGTGAGTGTGGCCTAGAGTTTCAGATACTTCAAGTCTCTGATATTTCGGGCATAAAATAAGGAATTGAGGCTACTGTCCAGCACTGTCCTCCCAGCCAGCCGGCATGTCCACGAGTTCAGCTGTGCCTACTTACCGTCTGACTGCTGACCTCTCTTACAGAATGGAGGATGTGGAGTCATGGGACCCACACCTGAGTACCCAGACAGTTGTATGCAACTCGACCCTAACTGCACATGGCCTTTGGGTCTTGAGGAGGGGTTACAGTGTGTAGTTTGAGGAAGACTGGGGGAGTGGGCTCTATCTACACAGCCCTCACATGGGGTGAAGACATTCTGGTGTTCCTGTCAGTAGCCCCTCATCCCTGCCGTGTAAGTGTGCCTAATAAACTTACTAGGTATGTAAGGGAGGAGGGAAGAGATCTGGTGAATCAAGCCATGCTTTGTCATTGGGACTTTACAAGGAGCAGGTGTATATTTCATGGTCTTCCCCACCCAGGATGAAAATGCTCATAGCAGGAGTGTGATGGCTATTTTAGTTGTAGACTTGACTATATCTAGAATTAACTAAAACCCAAAACTGGCTGGACACACCTATGAGGGATGTTTGCTAAATTAAATCATTTGAAGTAGGAAGATCACTTCTAATCCAGATCTTTGAAGTAGGCAGATATGCCTTTAATCCAGATCTTTTGAGGCGGGAAGCTTCTAATCTGGGTCACACCTTCTGCTACAAGCCTACATAAAGACGAAGAAGAAGGCAGCTTTTGTTCTTTGCCTCTTGCCCTCACCGCCAGAGCAAGTTCACTCCTTCACTGGTGTCAGAGCCTACTTCGGGATTCCGGCATATACTGAGACATCCAGCCTTGTGGACTGAACAGCTACTAGATTTTTGGACCTTCCGATCATAGACAGCCATTGTTGGATTAGCTGGATCACAGCCTGTCAGTTATTCTAATAAATCCCCTTTCTATAGAGAGTGTGCTTCATTCTATGAATTCTGCTACCCTAACTAATAGGTCTAAAGCATCAAAACTATGGGGTATAGCTCAGCAATCAATGTCCTGAATTTGACCCCAAGCACATATGCTTGTAGACCCCAAACTTCCACACACACACACAAAATTGAGATAGAAGCAACCTTAGGGAGTCTAGGCTTTTAGGGCTGAAAGATAAGCTACTCAGTGCTCCCCCAAACTCTCCCGGGAGCTCCCAAAGGCATCGAAGCCAGGACACACATGCATCCAGGGTTGTCTTGCTATAACACACCCTAGGCTAATACCAGGGCTGAGTGGCTACAGAAAACCCTGTCCAATAAAAGCACTCTGTTGCTGTAAAATACTAAGGGCCAAGGATGAGTCAGTTCTCATAGCTGAAGAAATTGAAGCATAAATAAGGAAACTGACTTGTGTACAACATCACAGCTATATCCAGAGGCAGGACCCAAACCCAGCTTGGCTTATACCTTCCTGTGTGTTCCTCAGAAGGAACAGCCTGTGTGGTCTGAACATGTGCAGGGTTGCCACTGGGCTCACGACCCCTCAAGGGAACCCACACTCACTTTGTCACCAGAACCACCCTGCTGTTCTGAGCTGTCCACTTGTGTTGTTGGATAAACCTAATTCCGCTTTCCCACATACCAGAAGGTCACTCTCACGTTCCTTTTTCACTGGGTCTTCCCCTGCACACAGTCTTCTCTAAATGTCAGTGTGAACCCCAGGCTAGACCAGGCATCACGTCACCACTGATGTGGGCTTCATGTTTACTCTATTTCAGACACTTAGCCTATCCTAAAATTCTATCCCTAGTGATGATAAATCTGCCTCTTTAACCCATGTAGGTGAGTAGTTTCCCCTCCACCCCCCCAGCAACTACCATCAAATCAGACTATCATATCACTGAGTTTTTAAAAACCTAAAAGCAGTTTTTACATGTATCATTTTCCAACTGTACTATGTCCATTTTAGACAGTTTCTGACATCCACTGCCCCAAATGGTCACTGTACCCCATTGTGCACAGACTCTTCCCTCCTTCGCCAGCCTTGTCGTCCACTGACGGATAAATGTCCTTCATGATCCAGATCACCAGAATCACACTGACCAGTAGGCAGCACTACAAACGGCTGCATGGGGTACCAGGCAGGCTCGGGCACTACGGCTTCTCAGCCAAGTACACCGTGTTCTTCGTGGCTACAGAATACGACAGGCAAAGCCCTGGTGAATCCAGTCAGGACCTGTGACATCTCGTGGGCCATCAAAAGTATTTACTCTGTGCTTCAAGAGGTAATAAGTCTAGGGTGAAATAGTCAGCCAGGTATGGCAGCACATGGCTGAGGCAGGAGGGTCAGGAGTTGAAAGGCAAGTTTGGGCTACAGGGAGATTTGAAAGGATAAAATGGTATCCGTTCAGGCTCAAGGAGAATGGATAATCCATGTCATCTGTGGCACACAGTAATTTTTATCATCACTCGTTCAGGTAAGCATTCTGTCACTACAGGTGAAGATAAAGATAACAGTAGAAGAACACAGATAGCTGTCTCCCTAACAGGAGTAAGCCAAAATGTTATCCTCCCTTCCAGAGAGCTAAAGCCGCCCTTGCCGTGTGTGTCATGTTTCCGTTCGCCACCATCTCAGTTACCTTAAACTCTGAATGACTGCATGACCTGTGTGGCCTTAACTCCTCTCTCCCTCCCTCCCTGCTCCTCACACCCCGCCATGGAGCCTCACTCAGCCCTCTCCCATCTCCATCTCTGAGGGTCAGTGGCACAGATCACCACAGACCAAAAGGAGAGGGTCTCAGAACAGGGTCACTCTAGTCTTTAACTCAAGTCTCTTTCCGCCCTAGGTTCCTCAAGCACAAAGCTTCCAGCAGATCCGGCCTGGTGTGTGTGCCGCAGTTCCAGCATTCGACAGGCAGAGGGGAGAAGATTCCAGGTTTGATGCCCAACCTGGATGACACGAGATCCTGGTTCAAAACATCAGATGAGAGAATGAGAGGAGGAGAAGGAAGGGGGAGCCAGTCCCAGTGTGCTGGGTGGAGCCTTCTGGCCTCTCCTTGGGCTGCAGGTCTCTTCTGCCCCTGGCCAGCCCCACTGGAGGTCCAGGACTCCAGCTTTAGCCCACGCACGATGAACGAATCCTTACAGGCCCCGTGTTCACTGCCCTCGCCAGGCCCTCTCTCAGAGTCTACAGCCCAACGTTCACTCTTGTCCTGGTCCCTCCCTCACCCTTCAGCCTATGGCTCTAGAGTCCTATCAATCACACCTCTTACACAGCCACCTCCTCCTCCAGGCCCATTCTGCTGTTTCGCCTCCAGGTGACAGCCTTTGTCTGTCTTCCTCCCGATCTAATCTTCCACTACGCTGACAGAATGTTCTCAACCTATAGCAAGTCCTTCCTGAAGGCCCCTGAATGCAGCCGCACTAGGTTGCTAAGGCCTGGGCTCTGCCTCTTCTCTACACTGTGGGCTCTTCGCTGGCTACCAAATGCCCCAGCAGCTGGCTAAAACCACCCTCTTACCCAGGAAAACATGTCCTCCTTCATTAGCCAGCGTCATCTCCTCTGGAAATCTTTCTGCCACCCACACTGAACAGAACTGGCCCTTCTAACATCCCCAGGTTATTTGTAAACCCTCTAGCTGCATAACAATTAAAATAAAACTAGTTATATTAATTAAAGGTTGTATCGTGAAACACACTCCACCACCACCACATCGACCCCGACCACCATGACCACCGCCACCACACACCCTGCCGGCTCATATTTGAACACATGGTTCCCAGCTGGCAGTGCTAACTTAGAAGGTTCTGGAAACTCTGGAAGGCATGAGTAATGGAGTCACTGAGGACAGACCTTTTTTTGAACATTATATCCTGGTCCCTCCCTCTTTGCTTCCTGGTCCACAGTGATTTGAATAGCCACTAGCACATGCTCCCTCAGCAACAAACACCGCCCCATCTTCTCCACCATAATGAACCTTGAACCAAAAGAAATCTTTCCTCCCTCAGGTTGCTTCTGTTTGGTTCTGTCACAGGAACCCAAAAGCCAACTAGTAGAACACTACCCAGCAAAGGATAGCCCCGTTCTATGATAGCACCAAGAGACACTTAGTGTACTTGCTGGTGAGGACACCAAGACTGGAGGTATCTATGCCTTCCCCCCAAGGCCACTGAGCCAGGAAGCAAAGTCCTCCTCAGGACAAGACGCCCACAGAGCCTGACACTCACACTGTCAGCCACCTCACCTCCTGGTCAGCCATGCGCCATTCTCTCGGGTCTTTGCTCCTTGAGAACAGGGTCTGCCAAGTCTCTCCCTGGACCCTGCATGACGCTGAGCATGCCTGCAGTGCGCGAATCCCTCAGGGAAACAGCAGTGCTCTTTCTAGAAACTGTTCTGTCTGCCTGCAAATAACGTAAGCCCAACCTCCAGCTTTGTCTGAAATCACCCCCCACACTCCCTATTCAGTCACTGACTTGACTTACCAGGCTCTCAGACAACCCCTACCAAGCCAGCAACTCCAAGTCCGCGGGGCTTCAGTGTTGCTGCTGCGGCTTGGTTTGGTTGGACTTCATCCCTGGCTTGTATGAACTGGAGAGCACCGCATGGGGCGGGAGATTGCAGCCACTCCTGGTATACACCCTCACGGCCCACACCATCACTCTCCGCTTATAAACACACAACTCACATCGGTGTGGTGGCACAGACCTAGAAGGGCAGCCCTGGGTGGGGTGAAGATGGCTGAGACAGGAGGATCTCAAATTCTCGGCTAACCTGGGCTACACAGTGAGATCTTGTTCCAAAATGGCAAAGACAAACACAACCTGGGTGTGTTGGCTGGTTTTACACCCACGTCACACAAACTCGAGTCATTAGAAAGAGAGAGGAAGCTGAGGAAATGCCCTTGGGACTAGATGTGCTTGTGGGCAAGCTTGTGGGGCATTTTCTTGATTGATGATCGATGTGAGAAGAGCCCAGCTCACTGTGGGTGGTGCCACCCATAGGCTGGTGGTCCTGGTACCATAAGAAAGCAGACTGAACAAACCATGAGGAACAAGCCGGTAAGCAGCACCCCTCCATGGCCTCTGCATCAGTTCCTGCCTTGATTTTCCCCCCCACCCACACCCAAGTGATGGAGAACTAGTGAGATAAACCCTTTCCTCCCCAAGTTGATACTGATCATGGTATTTTATCTCAGCAATAGAGACCCTAACTAAGACACCAGCTCTGCAGAAGAGACCCCACACCTAGGTACCATGCTTACAGGAAATCAGTAAGGATACCTTAGTCCCTGACCAGGCCAAGCATGGCTCACAATGCTCAGGTGACCAGTTCTTGGATCCCCCAAAGCTTGAGATTCCTGAAGGAAGGCATCCATAGATACAAAACAGCTGTTAAACTCTAGTTGGCACAAGATGTGTGCCCAAAGGCTAACGGCACAGACTGCTGAGAGCTGCCTGGCCAGCCACGGGCTCCCAGCACCTTACGTTTACTTAGCTCACTCCTCTGTTACTCAGAGAGGACTCCCTCCTGTGTTGGTGTTAGCAATAGCCAGGCAAGCAGGGTTGGGATTGCCCTGATTGTGAGCTTCTGAGAATGACCCTAGGATCCCAAATCCAACAAGATCCTACCAGAGTCACCACCAGGAGACTGCTCCATCCACCGGCCTTTTTCCTGCCACCCCATTTTTAACCTGGCTCACAGCAAAGGCCTTAGCCTTTCCCCATCCTCCAACTCCTCTCCTGTCTATGCCCCTCTTCCTCTTCCCCTGGTTCCATGCAGCATTGGTTGGAGCAAGGAAGACGGGTGTTGCTGGTCTCTTCATTCACAGTGCTGGCTGCTGTAGAGTCTGGAAAGAAAATGCCTTAGTCAGCAGCCTGGCGTTCTCCACTCTGAAATCTGGACGCTTCTTTCCCGCCCCAGGTTTTTTTGGTTTTGTGGCTACAGACTAACATCTGTGAGGCAGACAGGACGGCATGGGTCCTATGTCACAGACACCTGTTGAAAGGATACATTAGGGGTAGAAAATCTGGGCACAGCCCACAAGGGACAGCTGGTATTTATCTAATATCAGCCTCAGCCAATGGGAAAACAGGAAAAGGGTGGGCAGCCGAGCACTGAGGGAGCTGAGACAGAAAAGGTGGCCCGCTAGCCACGCATGCTGGCAGGGGCCCCCGCTTCGGGCTCCTTTGTTCGGGCTCTCTTCTGTTGAGAGAGCAAAGCCCTCTACCTACTCTCTCCTGAAGGAGAGCATCTGCCACCGTGGTACACAGATGTGGGTACACATCTCCACATAAAAAGGATCCTCCCAAGTACTTCCATAAAAGGCAATGTTAGCCAATCTGCCAGTTTGGGGATTGTGAAAGAAAGGGCATGAGCTATTGTTTTAAATAATTCAACATGTGGCCAGGGAGGGAACAAAGAACAGGCCTGGCTGGAGCCCATCCCTGCATCAGAAGCAACTCACAGACCCTGCTGTCTCAAGGCTTCCCTAGGTCCTTGCTCACAAGCAGACACCTGCCCCAGGACAAAAAAGATCTTGAGTCCTGGCGGTGGTGGCACACGCCTTTAATCCCAGCACTCAGCTCTCTGTGAGTTCGAGGCCAGCCTGTTTTACAGAGTGAGTTCCAGGATAACCAGGGCTACACAGAGAAACTCTATCTTGAAAAACAAAACAAAACAAAAATAAGTGAAAGATCTTGAGCTTTCAATGGTGTGGGTGTGGCCTGCATGCTGCTTCCAGGAGAAAGGCAGGCAGGGGGGAGCCACAGTGCCGCATCAGGAACCTGGCACTGACACCTACTGAGACCACAGCCCTTAGGAGGGTTAGGGAGACCTCCGTGTCTTAGATCAGGCACTTTCCTAACAGAAATTGGTTGTTCACGACTCCAGAAATGAGAAGTCCAAGAGAAGGTTCCAGCAGATTCCGTGTTGGTCAAAGGTCATCCTACTTTATAGATAATGTCTTTATGCTGCCTGCTCACAAGCAGGAAGGCGGAAAGGGCCCTTGGGCCTCTTTCATTAGGGCCACTAATCCCACCTGTGAGGATCACAGCTCTTATCCCCCCTCCCTGATGCCTCAGCCGGCAATGGGGGTAGGTTTCTCTATGAATTTGGAAGGACCACACAGTTCATCTATAGCATGGCATTCGGAAATGCTAAGAGCTCAAGGAACCGTCAGTGTCGCTACGCAGGACACTGTTCCCATTGAATGCCTACAGTATGTCAGGCTTGGCTAGGCAGAATCAAATCCCAAGGAGGTAGCAAGCCAGCTGTCTGTGGTCAGGATAGCCTGAAGGGGCACAGCATGGGCAGGGGCAGCATTTCTGGGATCCAGAGGGACTTCTGAGGGCCTTCCTAGGCACTTCCAGAACCATCTCCCTGCAGTTTTAATTGTCTCACAGTGTACCTGTTCCTGGTGAGCTTAAAGGTGTGTGGGGTGTAGACGCGGGAGAGCACACTCACTGAGGCCATCCTTGGAGGGGATTCCAGCAATGCTCTATCCGTGTTTTCATTCACATGTTATCAGACACCTTCCAGGGGCCACATGCTAGAGCACACTGCCCAGCCAAAATGGCACACTTCAGGGTTTGCCAAACCTCTGGTGCCTGGCCAGCCCAGGAAGGCCGCCCCTCTCTGGAAGCATCCCATTCTCCTCCCATGAGTTCTATCCCAAACCTTAATTATCAGACTTCATTTATATACTTAGCTGAACTTTTTCAGAATTAATAGTGAACACCATCACCCGTACAAACCCAGATTAGAGCCATCTCTTTCCGACCGTGTTCTTCACTATTGCACCCTCACACCTGAGAGAGGCAGCAGTTCCTCGGTGCCATCCGAAGCCCAGGCCCTTTTAGCGTATGCGTTATGTCTGCTAGAAGACCACGCATCCCATGTTATGTGGTCGTTTGGATATGACCTATTCTCCATTCCTGCCCCTCATTACACAGTGGTTCTGTGGACTTTCGCACATCCAGGGTTTATCTGACTGTCTCCTGGTGTCTTTTAGCTTATCCCTTGGTTCTCTATTATTTCCCCTGACGGGTTCAGCCACCTTGTCACCAGAGACCCCTGCAATGGGAACTGGCTCTGTGGCCGGCACTCCAGCTGGGCTGACGGAGTAAGCAGAGTAGGCAGCCTTCTGGGAGACCTTCCATCCTCGCTTGGGCCTCCAGCCCTCAGTACAGCTCCAGCCCTCACTCCTTTGGGCAGCTTGTCCTCCTGCCTGCCACCTAAGGTAGAGCCCCTGCTCTCTCCGCACCGCTGCTCACCGTGGTCTTCCTCTAGTTCACACTCTGATCCATGTGTCCTTATTACTTCATCCTCTGCCCCCTGCCCACACTGGAGACCTCATCAGGACAAGGACCGCTACTGCCCTGGCCTATCTCCCAGCTCCTAGAGCGGGTCCCACATGGGAAGGACCTGAAGAACTGGGAGGAGGGGATGGCGACACCCGCAGCACCCAATGCCAAGCACACAGCTGTCCCCAAGACAACGCTGTTTGACGCAAGCACTGACCATCTTCCCAGGGACACAGAACAAAATTCTGAAACTATACTCAATAGACTTGGGGTTGTCTTAAGGATGTTTTTGAGACAGAGTCTCACTCTGTAGCCAAGGTTGGCTTCAACTTGCCATGGTCCTCCTGCTTCAGCCTCCCATGATCATATACATGATGAAAAGTATACCACACGTTAAGCTAGGGACACCCAAATGCTAACAGTAAATCTCCCATTATGCTGGCTGACTCCCCCAAGCACTGGGCCCTCTTCTCCCTCATCTTCCACTCGGGTAAACCTGGGCCTATCAGCCATAGACACCATTTAGTCCAGCTCAGCAAATAAGGTGCCTGTGAGCGGCAGCCCTAAGATTGAAAGATTCATTTTGTCTGGGTTTTTAAAGTTGAATTTGTTTCCCTTCCTGCTTCTTTTTTAGCCTCGCATTCTGGACAGGGGCTTTGTTCAACACCTCACCAAGGATTGCAACTTGGGACAGATGCAGCCAGAGGCCCTGTGAAGAGAAACAGTCCACTAACAAAGGAAAGAAAGGGGCTAGCTTCTGCTTTGACGCAATAGCAAAAGTGGGGCTTCCTGTCATGGCTGGGCTGGGGAGCCAACCTCCTGGAACTACCTGCAATGCACTGTAAGTGTTTCCCAATCCCTTTTGGGAGACAGGGTCTGTGGCTATCATCCGTTTCCCACGGGAGTTTGTGACACATCCCTCTTTTCCCAAAAAGAAGATTAAAAAAAAACTGCACCAATGTTGGGGACAGTGGACCCCCAGACCCTGAATTTCCGGTGAACTCCTGCCTGCCAGAGTAAACAACTTGTTTTCCTATGCTTGCAGCTGCTCTGAGCAAACGACTTGTTTTGCAGCTGCTCTGAGCATGAGACCCTCAGGAGTTCCTGACGGCAGGGGAGTGGTTTCTGGTGGGCTTGCAGCTGAGAGTTAGGGTGTGGCCATTAGTCAAGGAGACCCTATATAAGCTGCCCTGGAACACAATAAAGGGTCATTCTTGGGACCCGTGTCTCTGTCTCTGTATGTGTTTCAATCTCCAGGCCCTTGCCCTACCCGTGAACCATACCATAGCGCGTAGAGCGGGCGTTGCGCTACACACCAACAAAATTTGTGTCAAACTCCGGCCCTGGGCCACCTACCTCACAAGGATCTCACGCTGCTGTAGGAGACAAGGCCTGGGAGGGGGCAGGGAAGGATCTGAGTTGCTTTTAAGCATGAGAACCTGAGTTTGAGACTCCAGCACCTATGTAAAAAGCTGGGCATGCCGGCACACATCTATAACCTGTATCCAGGTGTGGAGAAGGGGTGACGCCTGGAGCTTACTGGCCAGTCAACCTAGCCATACTGGCTAGTACTGTGTCAGCTTGACACGAGCTAGAGTCATTTGGGAAGAAGAAACCTAAATTGGGAAACTGATCCTACCAGGCTGCCTGGTGGGCAAGCCTATGGTACGTTTTCTTGATTGATGATTGATGTGGGAGGGCCCAGCCCATTGTGTGTATGGGGGGGGGTTGATACCCCTACACAGGAGTTCCTGGGTGATAAAAGAAAGTAGATTGAGCAAGCAGAATGAGCAAGTCAGTAAGCAGCACCCCTCCATGGCCTCTGCATCAGCTTCTGCCTCCAGGTTCTGCTGGGAATTCTTGTCTGACTTCCCTGGAAGGTGGGCTTCAATAGGAAGAGGAAATAAACCCAGTTGCTTTGGTCACGGCCGATTGTTTTATCACTACAACAGAAACCCTAACTAAGATACCAGCCAAGAGAGTAAGCTGCAGGTTCAGCACGAGACCTTGTCTCAAAAAATAAGGTAGAGAAACAACTGGGGAAGAAACTTGACATCCACTTTGGTCTTCCACATGTGCATGCCCAGTTGAACACATAGGCATGGGGCAGACAGACAGACAGACAAATAAAAAACCAAACAAACAAGTAAATAAATAAATGTAATAGGAGAGAGATAATATGAATGAGAAAATGATTTAGGCAGCTTGCTCAGAAGTCCATAGCGCACCTATTCAAACCACAGGCCAGAAACAGTTCACAAGCTCTGTCCCTGAGCTTCAGCTTTGCATGAATTACCCCATACTATGGGTGGGCACACCCGTGCAGGTGGGCACACCAGTGCAGGTGGACACACCAGTGCAGATAGGCACACCCATGCGGGTGGGCACACCAATGCGGGTAGGCATACCAATGCAGGTGGGCACACCAATGCAGGTGGGCACACCAATGCAGGTGGGCACACCAATGCAGGTGGGCACAGCAGTGCAGGTGGGCACACCCGTGCAGGTGGACACACCCATGCAGGTGGGCACACCCATGCAGGTGGGCGCACCAATGTAGGTGAGTGCACCAATGCAGGTGGGCATATCAGTGTAGGTGGACACAACAATACAGGTGGACACACCAAAGCTGGGAAGCTTGCTCTGCTTTACTTCTATTTGAGGGCTAAGTGCCAGAGAGGAGTCAGAGGAATTCAGAGATCCCTGGGGAAAGGGTAACCAGAGAGGGTCAAACTGCAAGGGAATCTGCAAGGCCCTGAAGTGGGAACCAAAGGGACCCCTTCTATGTGGACAGGGGTTCCCCTTCTGCAAGAGATGGGTTCCTTTTCCCAGATACATAGAATGAGACCCAGTCCTCAAGGCTAGCACCCATTCTGCTATGCACCATAGTCTCCAGTGGTTCCCCGAGAAAGCTTTCTGTGAGCACAGCAACAGGGTTGCCACCCCAAGCCCCTCATTGGGCCTTCCCTTCATTCACTGAGCAGGCACCTGTTTCCAGTCCTGAAACAAGAGCCTCTCCCATCGGCAAGACAGATGCCCACAGCGCCAGGATGCAAGCCATCAGAAGACTGGGCTCACTGGTAGCTACAGACTGCTATGGGCAATACTGAGACAGCTCATCTGAGCAGGCCTCAGGAAGCCATCATTAAAGGTTTCTAAAGGGGGACAAAGACATGGCTCAGCAGTTGAGAGCACTGGCTGCTCTTCCAGAGGACCTGGGTTCAATTCCCAACACCCACATGGCAACTCACAGCTGTCTATAACTCCCATTCCAAGCAACCTGATACTCTCACACAGGCATACAAGCAGACAAAACACCAGTGTACCTAAAATAAAAATAAATAAATAAATGTAGGGGTAAAAGGTTTCTAAAGGTGTCCCCCAGGGCCACTAATACTTCTCCGTACAATTCCAGGGGGGCCTTCTCAGGGTCAGCAACAAAGACGGTGCCCTGCCTTCCCCCCACAAAAGCTGTTGCATGCCACATCGCCATGCCACACGATGACCCTGGAGACTTCTGAACAGGTCAAATGCTAACTGACAGGCAACTCAGAGTGGCAGGCCAGGCTCCTCCAGTTCCGGCTGTGGCCAGTGTGTCTTGGTATATGAACTGCACAGAATCCGTCATGCCTGAGGAGGAATGAGATTTGTATCACAAATCCATTACCTAAAAGCAGAGCCATATCAGACTTTCCTGAGATGTTCTGTGCGCATTGTTCATCTGCCTACCACTTTAAGGTAACCTTTCCTCTCTGGATCCAGCTGATGGCCGGCCTACCTCTGCTTCTCAAAATCCTGCTGGTAGAGACATTTTAGGGCAAGTGAAAGATGTATACGTCAACTCCTAGACACTGCTATTGGTCCAGAAGTGGGGTGTGGCTCAGGTACCTTCAATCACAGAAGCCTGATTTTAAGATTGATTGATGAAGGGGTAAAAGCCTTGACTAAAGATCCTCTTATCTAGATTAAAAACAATTTTTAAACAACAACAACCAAAACCCTTTTATGTCAGACTTGAAACTGGCAAGAGGCCCATGTGTGAGGGCCCAATTACACCCTTTGCCCATTGACTGGGTATCTAACCTTTATCTAGACTGAGTAAACGAGAAAGTGCATGTGAGTATATATCCTTCAGCTTCCTGGTGTGGACCTTACTGTCAGATTTTCTAGAACACTTCTTTGAACCATCGGGATGCTTTATGGGAGATTCTTTTAATGCAGAGGTCTAGGGACATGTTGGCCTATGGGTTAAATGAGGGAAAAGCTGTCATCAAACTCACAAACTAAAAAGCAGCCATCTTGAACACACTGGAAAAAAAAATCTATAGGGCAGTGAATTCAAGTTGAAAATAATGTCATCGGCCCAACCCGAGAAACACATTGGTATGCTCCCAAAGCTACAAGCTCCTTTATTCGTAGGAGTCTGAAGCCTGACAGTAGTCACTAGCCCGAACTGGGCTTCCTGAGGACCAGCAGTGAGAGGTGAAACAGTGGTGTGGTAGTTTGAATGTAATTAGCCCCCATAAGCTCACAGGAAGTGGCACTATTAGGAGGTATGGCCTTGTTAGAGGAAGTGTGTCACTGTGGGGGTGGGCTTGAGGTCTCATATATGCTCAAGCCATTCCCAGCATCTCAGACCACTTCCTGTTGCCTGTGGGTTAAGATGTAGGACTCAGATCCTTCTCCAGCGCCACATGTCTGCCTGCATGCCACCATGTTGCGCCTTGATGGTAATGGACTGAACCTCTGAAACTGTAAGCTACCTCAATTAAATGTTCTCTTTATAAAAGTTGATGTGGCCCCGGTGTCTCTTCACAGTAATTGAGACCCTAACTAAAACAGTGGCATACCCAAGTAAAGTTTCAGCATCCAGGGAGAGTCTCCTGCCCAGCTGGATTTTCCAGTTGAGCCTGTATATTGCTCCTTGTTTCTGCCTTCATCCTCTGGCAAACATTTCTGCCAAACCACTGGAGAGTAGGCGGATTCCGGAGGCTTCTGTGCTATCAGCCCTCAGGGCTCTGCCAGCTGCACTTGGCTGTCCTCCCCAGCCCAGACTACTGCCACCCTCTGCCACTTACATGGGGTATTTAAGACGGACAGTCTCAAATCAGACTGTTGAATGGAAGCAAGGGAGGGCCATTGGAGCTGGGAGGAGTCTCAGAAACCCATCCCATTGACCCTGCTGTCCGCTAGGGACACTGCCAGAGACACGAAGGGGTCGCCGAAGGCCATCACCTGTGAGGCCTTCACTGAACAGAACCCACATAGGTGGTTGGGCTGAGAGCCTGGCAGGAGATGGAACCACTTGGGAACTTTATCTCCTGTGGGCAAGGACCATCCTGTTCTCTGGTAGCCGAGCTCTGAGGAGGAAGGTTCTGAAAACGAGGTGAGGGCAGGCCCTTTCCGCCTTCAACTTGGCTCAGCCAGCTCTCTTGGCATTTGGAGAGCACTGCTGTGTTAAGTGGCACAGGGTGGATCCCCAATCTTCCCAGCCCTCTGTCCCAGTACATTGGAGGGAATAGGTGATGTCACGCCTGATCAGGCATCCCTGAAGACCACAGCTCTGGGGTCCCTGGTTAGGCAGTAATGCCTGGCCCTGAGCCTTTGAACTTCCACCTGGCACCTTCTGCTTGAACCACGCCCTGGCCGTCACTGCTCAATCCGTGTTCCTCTAAGTGCTGTTTTAGGACCAGCGGCAGCAGCATCCCCAGGACTCCAGCCCAGACTTCTAGGATCAGTCTCTTGGCCCTCCACTAGTTTCTGGTCACCCTCTGCTCTTTGGCCACAGCTCTCTGGGAGGGTAAACCAGACCCCTTGAGGTTAGGGATCCTATCTTGTGTTCTGCTGCTTGGAGAATCTGAGAGAGCGGTTCCTACAGGCAGCCCTGGACTGAATAGAAATGGTCTTCCTTGGACCATGACTAATAATGATGTGGAAACCAACACAAATGTCTTCAAAGGATTGATCTACCTGGGACCTGCTTAGATTAGAGTTTTGTACAGCGGAGCTGTAAATCACGGCCGCTGGTCCCAGGACCTCTGAGATGCTGCAGGACAGAGCTGGCCATGGTCTTAAGATGTCCTTCCTGGCCGAGTGAACACATAGCTATCCAAAGAGGCTTAAAGATATCCATTCCATAGGGAGAAACTACCAAAACCATGGAGGTTTTAAAATATACTATGACTTTTCCCTGCAGAATATTCCCTGGTTTGTCTGTTTGTTTGGCTTCAGTTTTCATCTGCAAATATTTATTCTTCATAGCAGTGGGCTCCATAAGGATGTTTTCATACAGATATATAATACGCTTTTACCATCCCCTCCTCATCTTTCCCTTTTCCATACCCTGTTTCGGGATATTTGTACACTGTGTGACCATATATTGCTGTGATTGGTTTAATAAAGAGCAGAATGGCCAATAGCTAGGCAGAAGGTATAGATGGGACTTCCAGCAGAGAGAAGAGGTAGGAGGAACTAATCTAGACACACAGAAGATGCCAGGAGACATGGAGGGGGAACAGGAGGGGCAACATGGAAGAGAGGTAACACCATGTGATAAAATGTATATTATTATAAATGGGTTAATTTAAGATGCAAGAGCTAGTTAGGAATGAGCCTATGCTATAGGCCGAGTTTTCAAAATTCATCTCTGTGTTGCTATTTGGGAGCTGGCTGGAAGGACAGAAAAAGACTCAGAAATTACATATATATAATTATATATATACATGTAGGGAGAGGGTATTGGTTCTGAGCATCGCATAGTGACTCACAACTCCTATTCCTGAGGACCTCACACCCACTTCTGGCCTCTGCAGACAGAAGCATGCAGGTGACACACAGACATTCATGCATACCAGCTCTCACACATAAAATATAAATAAATAACTCTTTTACAAAATAATATTTTCTTGACTTGCTTCCTTTCTTCCTTCTCTCCTCCCCTCTTTTCCCTCATCCTGCTCTCAATATGGAGACAGCCCAGGCTGGCTTAAGACTACAGGCTATACCCCCTTCTTGATCTCCAAGAGCTGTGATTCTAGGCTCCTACAATCACACCCAATTCAAAATAGTCTTTAAATAGTAATAGTTACAGTAAGACATAATACATGTCTATCTCTATAATGTGCCTTTGTCACCGATAACCTAGTGACAAAGATCTAGTGGCCACATTCAGCTTGGGGCCAGATATCTCTTGTTGGAAGTCTATTTGCAGACAATAGCCTTGCAGCCATGCTGCTCCTACCCCAAGGACATAATTCTGATGATGGAGTCCAGATCAGAGAGAAGAGATCTGGGGCAAGTCACTGAGGCTTCTCAGTGTCAACTCCCAGGTAGCTCTCTCATCTGCTTGTGACATTGGAGATGAGAAGGGACTAGAGGACAGGGCTTTCTGGAATGGGTGGGCCAGTGTGGGGAGGGAGGACTAATGTGGGGAGGGTGGGCCAGTGTGGGGAGGGAGGACCAGTCTGGGGAGGGAGGACCAGTTGTGGGAAGGGAGGACCAGTGTGGGGAGGGAGGACCAGTGTGGGAGGGAGGACGAGTGTGGGGAGGAAGGATCGGTTGTGGGGAGGGTGGGCCAGTGTGGGGAGGGTAGGAGAGAGTTTAGCAGAACAAGTATCTGTTCAGGGCTAACTGTGTGAAAACCTCATCTCTACCCAAACAACCCCACTGAAGAGTTACCTGGGGTGTAATCAGAAAGGCCTTCAGGAGGATGGTTAAGAGAAAAGTGGCAGCCACAGAAGAACAATTCTGCAGCCATCAAAACTCCCCATCTGGGCCTTGATGTAACTCAGTGACAGGGTGCTTCCTAACACACACAAGGTTTGATTCCTGTAATCATAAAAAGAAGAGACAGCTCAGCAGGTTAGGTGAGCTCTTGCATAGGACCCAGGTTCGGTTCCTAGGCCCTCACATGGCAGCTCACAACCACGGGTAACTCCAGTTCCAGGGGATCCAATGCCTTCTTCTGACCTCTGCAGTCACCAGACACTGCCCATACATAAATCAGGTAAAACAATAAATAAATAATGAATGAGTGAGTGAGCGAATGAATAAATAAATAAATATGTATCTACTTTTTCAAGATTAAGAGAGATGAAGTTACAATCTCAGAATCCCTGAGATGAGAGCCTGGGTGTGCTAAGGGTGAGATGCAGCACAGGAAATGATAAAGTACAATGCCCATGGTGCCCACCCTGTAAAAACAAGTATTACTTGTCTAAGGAAAACTATGATTTCAAGAACTGTGAGTGGGGCACCATGCTGTGACAAGCTGAGGTGGGAAGACCCCTTAAGAGAAAGGGCTTGGGGTCAGCTAGAACAACATCTGGAGACCAAGCCAACTCAAAAACAAGACCAACCGAACAAAAACCCGAAAGACACATTTTCTGGCCCCTCTCCACTCCTCACCCACAGAAAGGAGACAGAAAGTGTAAGCTTGACACTCTGAGGGCAGGTGGGGGACAGGCAGAGAAGGAGCCTGAAGCAGGAACCCAGGAGACGAGCGTTTAACCCCCAGGGCAGGCACAGAGGAGGCCAGTGTGGGTGATGCAAGGACTGAGTGGGCTTGACTTTGTTCACCTGTGACGTGGGCAGGCACCGTAGGCTGGGGACACAGCTCAGCTCAGCTCAGATCTTCGGTCCCTAGCACTGCACTGCACTGGACAGAGTGGTGCCAGCTGTAGTCTCCACACCCAGGAAGAATGGATTCAAGGTCAGGGGCTGGGAGGATTGCTCAGTCAAGGTCAGATCCTCAGCACCCACACTGAGAAAAAAAAAGGCAGGCACACCCCCAGTGCACCTGCAATCCCAGCTCTGGGGAGGTGGAGACTAAGGAACTGGGGAGCTCCAGGCTCGGGGAGAGAATCTGTCTCAAAAACTAAGGTGAAAGCAACAGGAAAAAAACACTGAAGTCAGTCTCTAGCCCATGCACTCACGTGCGTGCACGTACTCACACACACATACACACAGTGGTGGTGGTGGGGGAGGGGATCAAGGTCATCTTCAGCTAAATAGCAAGAGTTCCAAAACAGCCTGGTATGTATGAGACCTTGTCTCAAAAAATAAATTAAAATAAACTAAAAATAAAGAGACTTGTGAGCAATTAATAAGTCAATGGAGACAAATTATCCCTAGCACAGAGTACTTAGTAACTCAAGTCAAACCCAAGCAGGAAAGCACAGGGCTGTCAGAGGCATGGCCTTTGCAGAGCGTGTGGGAGATGGGGCAGGGAAGATGGAGACCTCAGGTAGAAAAGACTGGCACAGGCAGAAGACACTGTGCCTGGGAGCTGGAGATTGCAAGGAGGGTTAGCTGGGTGTCCCAGTAGCTCCAGAGCCATGGAATATGAAGCATGAATGATAAATCAGAAAAGATATCACTCCAGATTCAATGCTGCATGCTGCACACCTGTCATCCCGGTGTGGACGAGCTGCCACAGAGCATGCTGGCACACTTATGGGATTTACAGTGTGCCAGTTGCTACTTTTTTAGTTCCTTCATCAACCTCAAATATTTGCATTGCCATCTCCATTTTCCAGATTGAAAATCTGAGGCTCAAGCCTCAGATTGGGCATCATAGAGGCTGTTCAAGCTACACACTATGCTACCCTGAAGACCTGCAGGTGCCATCCTCTGGCCATAAGGTGATGTGGGATTCCCCTCTGTGTGCTGTGAATATGTTTTATTACCATTGATTAATAAAGAAGCTGCTTTGGCCTACAACACGGCAGACTAGAGCAAGGCAAGAATTCTAAGCAGATAGAGGAGAAAAGAAGGCAGCGTCAGAGAGATGCCATGTAGCTGCTGAAGGAGACAGATGCCCTGGGACCTTACCGGTAAACCACGAGCCTCATGTTAAAATATAAAATAATAGGAATGGGTTAATTTAAGATGTAAGAGTTAGTTAATAAAAAGCCCAAGCTATTAGCCCTTCAGTGTTGTAATTAGTATAGTTTCTGTGTGATTATTTCGGGTCTGGACAGCGGGGGAAATGAACAAGCGGCCTCCACCTACAAATTGGTGGCCAACAGGGCGCAGTTACATCCACATAAAACCTGAGAGAGCTTGGGAAAAAATTCTAGACACGAAAAAACAAAGTTTAGCACAGCCTCTTGGTAGCTGTATTTTTTCCTGGATGAGTTCTGCTTGTTGGTGGCAAGCAAAGGCACCATGGCTCCTTTAAGAAAAGGCGTACTGACTCAGCATAACAAATGGCAGCCTCCTGGTTTGTGGTGGCAGTGTGAACTCTGGCTCTGTCAGGAGGCTGAGCACTTGAATGGGATTTATGAGTAGCATGCTACAAGTTACTTGGTAGCAGCATGGGCCAGCTGCTATCCAGAGTTGAGGTGGTGAGAGTGGCTTCCTCCTGGGTCCCAGAGCTGGCAGTGAACTACCTCTGTCTCGTGTTGAAAGGCCGAGAGAGGCGGAGCCAGTGTCCAAGGCTGCTGTGACCACACCGCTTACCATTTTAAAATGCGTTTTGTCAGAAAAGGATTCAATAGGACAGATTCAGACATAAAAGACCTCTAAACAAGACACAGTGTGTTAAAAAATGTATATAGACTTTATATATACATATATATATAATTATTTTTTAAAAAGTAAATAATTTTTAAAAAATAAAACGAAGTCTTTAAAGAGACAAAGTACAGACAGCCATAGATTAAAAAATAAAAACCTCAAGCAAGGCTCAAGTTGGAATAGCACAGGGACAGCCTGGTTTCCAGGGACTCTGGTTCCATGCCCAGGAGGACCCTGAACTTGAACAGAATGGGAGAGGAGAGGAGACACTGCAGGAAGAAGAGCAGATCCTTTCTTTGGGTTTGAGGGAAATGAGATTGTCACCGGCCCTTTAAGAAAACCGGAAGCGGTAGTCCTGCAGCTCAGAGGTTTCTTTTCATGCCTGGTTTGTGGTGTGTATGTGTGTGTGCCTATTAGTATTGTGATTGTGTTTGTGTGTGTGTGCGCATGTGTGTGAGTACGTGTGCCCTGTCCTGAACAATCCCACCTCTGTGCCCTCCTCACTTCCAACTTCAGTCCATTTCTCTCTCCTTCCGAATTGCATCCAGGGCACAGCCTAGATGAAGCGCTAATCCTGAGTCTAGACGCCGCCAGTGTCTGCCAGTGGGTACCACAGAGAGGCAAGCACTCCTAAAACCCACTTTTCCCTTCCAGATAGAGTACTGCTCTCTGCAGTCACACCCGTGGATTGAACAAGCACTTTCCACCCACATTTCCTGCAAACCTGCCTGCCCTGTGGGACTAGAGAATTTGCAAGGGGGCAGACGAGTGCAAGGGGCGGTGATGCGATGCACCCTTGCAAGTCTGCTGCACGCTTTTTTACCAGAGCAAACTGGTGTCCAAGGATGAGATTCTGCAATGAGAACGCTAGGAACTAGACAGTAGGAGAAATTGAATTTTTAAGAGGCGTTCTTACACCATGGCTCCAATTAAAAGCTTAAGAATGCTTCACAGGCTACTAGTGCCTAGTCCCCTCCAGCGGAGACCTTGGGACGAAACCCTCCTCTCCTTCCTTCCTTAGTTTTAAAAGTCAGCCATGTGATTATCCTATGCCAAGCCTGAGAACTACCCATCTAAGATAAGACACTTGTATTAAAAAGAACACCCAACACAAAGCCAGAATAAAGCAGGCTAATAGGCACATGGGAACCCGTTGACCCCAGTGAATAATTAAAGAACGCTAAATAAACAATAATGAGATAACATTTCATGTATCAAATTGTCAAGCTTTTATTTTTCCTAGTGATAGATTATTCCCAGGAATCCAGGAATCACAAAGGTGTTTCCAGGCATTTGTTTTTTAAAGGGGAGGGGATTGGGTTCAAATCCTATTTGTAAGAATGAATGTCAATAATTTTTTCAGAGGCCAGTTTGGCACACAATTTTGACCTGTCAGTTTCTCATAAAGATTCTAGACAAGGTTGCCAGGGGTGGAACCAGAGCCGTCAATCGCTGCTTTAGCCGTCTACACCTCCAGTTAGAAGGAAGACAGGAACCTTTGTGGTTTTATTTTTCTGTTTTGTTTCTCTGCACATTCCTACCAACGATGTACTTGGATTTTAAAGAGAAAACTACTTTTTATTTAAACTGTTACTTTGTGGGGACAAGTTGAACGATGTCTTTTTTTTTCCTGGAAGATGATTGATGATCTACACGTTGAATGAAACCCCCAAATAGTCTCCTGCCCGGATCCTGGATTTATTCCCTCCTCAGGCCTTTTCCCATATTGTTGGGCTGCGAAGGGAGAGAGGATTCAGGGATCTGAGGAATCCTGGCTCCAGTTCTGTTTAGCCATGTGATTTGGGGTCCCGCCCCCACCCCGGGCCTGTGTGCACTACTATAAAAATGAGAAGAAGCACAGGACTGACTTCCGGGCTGGGTGTGGTTTCGTGAGCTGATGCAATGTAGGGGGCTCAGCGTGTGACTTTTACATTGCGTCCTCAGGCACAGGACATCCAGTAGATGCCATCTGACTGCTTTCACTTTGGGAAGCCAGACATTTCCCTGCCGAGAGGTGGGCAGATCACACACACAGTGTCTGGGCAGCAATGGCTTCCACAAATCCACCTGTTGTTGGATTTTCCTTTACTCTGCCCTATACTGGAATGCCAAAATATTGTTGGTTGGTTTACTCTTTTGGCTTTTTTGGGAGGCCCAACACCCAACTCCCAAATAAATCACACACAGTCTTATTCTTTCTTATAAATAACTGGCCTTAGCTTGACTTATTTCTAGCCAGCTTTTCTTAACTTCAATTATCCCATCTACTTTTTGCCTCCAGGCTTTCCTCTACTTCTGTGTACCTTTCTTTCCTTCTTTCTCTGTGGCTTGCTGTGTAGCTTTGTGGCTGGGTGGCTGGCCCCTGGGGTCCTCTCTCCTTGTTCTATCTTGCTCCTTCCTCTGATTTCTCCTCCTCTTTATACTCTGCCTGCCAGCCCCGCCTGTCCTTTTTCCTGCTATTGGCCATTCAGCTCTTTATCAGACCAATCAGGTGTTGTAGACAGGCAAAGTAACACAGCTCTACAGAGTTAGACAAATGCAACAGAAAAAAAATGCAACACATCTTTGTATCATTAAACAAATATTCCACAGCATAAACGAATGTAACACATCTTAAACTAATATTCCACAGCGCCTATGATCCAGCCTGGGAGGGAGGCTGAGGACAGAAGTCAGGCCCCAGAGTCACCCCTTCAGTAGGACCTTCCTGGTTTCTGAGCCTATTGGAAGCCAGCTGAATAGGGGCTTCTCTATCTCTCAACCCTTTTACTGACAGAACCTCCTTAGACACATCTCACTACAGGTCATCACCCCCTATAATAAGGTGGGTCTTGGGAATCAGGCCAGCTCTTCTCGCTAATTACCTGGACCCCGTGTCTCCTCCATGCCTTCAGGGACCCTGCAGTCAGCCTAGGGAAAGCTGCCTACCAAGATGGCCCAGCTCTAGAATACAGAGGGAGGTCTGGGGAACAGGGAGTCCCCAAAAGCCAGAGCCCTCCTCCAAGTACCTGGATACCTCAGTGGCCATGCAGAACTCTGTAGACAAAACTGGAATGTGAAATGGGTGTATTCTAAAAGTCAAATCTGGAAGTCGGAATTGCCGGCCCAACCTACTCTCCCCAGTCCTCCAGCCTCGGCTTGACTGGGGCTAGGGTCTCCCAGAGTCCTGCTCACCAATGCTTTCCCAGACTATAGAGTAGGCTGGGCCTGCCCTGAGATTCGTAAACTCCCTTCCCTGAAACTAAGGGGTTGGCAGAACACATGGGTCAGCTTTGACTTCCACACCTCCTGACTAAGGAGTGAATGACTGACTCCAGCCCACCTTTTGTTATAGTTAAGGTAGAGAAAGAATAAGACATCCACTGTGCTAATGCCAACTAAAAATAGAGAAGTCCCGAAACTTCATCGAGCATGGCATAAGTGTCAGCCAGCAGTGACACTCTGCACCGTCTACCCGCAGCTGACCCAGAAAGCAGGCCTGCGTTCAGCTGTATGAATGAATAAAGGCCATCACCGCACATCTCAGAGAAGGTGTGGGGAGGCAGCAGAAAGCTTGAGTGTTGTGTCTCCACACCCACAGAGAGTTAAAATCGCTTGTACTTGGTGTGATTTGACAACTCTCTGAGCTGTGAAGGCAAGCACCTGCAGATGGGAGGTACATTTTTAAAATGAAATTAACCGAGTAGGAGGGGCAGGGGCAGAGCGGAGTGTTTAGCTCGTACCCCAGGCTGCTCTTCGAGCATTTTGCCAATGAGATCAGGGCTTCTGCTCTGTCAGCTAATGAAGTAACACCTGCCAGGCCTCAGGTCTTCCTCTCCAGCTGCCTGCCCTACACACACACACACACACACACACACACACACACACACGCACTCACGCACGCACACACGCACACACAGGTGCAATGCACACACATGAACATACACAAGCACATACATGGATTGCATGTACATACATTACAATGCACACACACAAACAACACACATGCAACACAATGCACACTCATATGCACACATGTACACACACGCAGATGCAATGCATGCACACACAAGCACACACATGGATATGCATGTACATATAACACACACGCGCACACACAAACAACACACACGCACACACAAACAACACACATGCACACACGTGCACATGCCCAGTGTCTGGAGCCATGCTGAGTGCTCAATGCTTGAGCCAGTTAGAATTTATAGACAGTAGAGTTAAAGAAGGACAGCAGGGACAAAGAGACTTAAGACTACAGGTCATTGCCCCCTATAATAAGGTGGGTATTGAAAATCATAGGCCAGCTCTTCTCATTAATCCCCTGGACCCTACGTCTACCCCATGACTTCAGGGACCCTGCAGTCAGCCTAGGGAAAGCTGCCTACCAAGATGGTCCAGCTCTAGAATACAGAAGGAGATCTGGGGAACAGGGAGTCTCCCAAAGCCAGAACCTTTCTCCAAGTACCTGGATACCTTAAGGTTCAGAGGTTAAGAGCAGTTACTGTTCTTACAGAAGACATAAGTTCAACTCCCAGCACCAACACTGAGCAGCTCATAACTGCCTGTAATTCCATCTCCAGAGAGATGAGATGATTCAGAACTCCATGGGTCCCTATAACCATGTCCACACATGCACGTTCACGCACTCACACCATACACAAACATACCATAATTAAAACAATAGAAAAAAGAGACAGGAAGAAAAGAATTTATAGACAATGTTTTCTGGACTTTGAATTTCTGCCTGAAACTAGGGACCTAAGAATTCCTGAACCCCACCCAGACCTTGTGTTGTCTTAGCAGGAGCTTTAATACTCTGTCTGAACTGGACACAGCTCCAGGGCTTCAACCTGGTCCCATCTCCCACCTGGACTTCCTGAGCAATGAGTTCCCCAGTGTGAGCGGGGCAGTGCCCAGGTTGACAGACTTCACCCCAAACAGCATTCAAGCAAGGAGGTGTGCCTCCATCAAGCCGACTGAATTGGTATTTTGCTTGAGGAGAGGCCCCCCTTTTTGTGACTCAGATCCTGGGAATCTGAAAGCTTGCTGGGCTCCAGCTAGAGTTATGATCCCCGGAGCCCTCACCAGGGTTTAAGTGAATGTACTTGGGTTTCTTAGCTCCCCCCATCCTCCCAATTCCCCTCGGTGGACTCCCTTTGTCCTTGCTAAATCCCCTCCAATCTCCCTTCCAAAAGCTGGCAGATCCAAGTGGAATCCAACACCCAAACACTCACACAAAGGCTAGGATTAATAGCTGGCTTTGTCTGGGCACAGATGTGCGGCAGCTTGGGAGGGGGCACATTTCTCCTGTCACTCGAGTCAACCGGCCAGCTGGCTCCACACTTAGGGGCGGGGAGAAGAGAGAAGGGACTAGGACACGGATTCCCCTTCAGGGCACCACGCCCCACTTCACAAGCTGGTAACTTTGGGGGTCATGCGGCTGGTGACTGACTGTTAAGGCCTGTTCTGGCTGAGGAGTCCTAGCCCTTGCAAAAAGTTTCTGGACTCAACTCGGGCCTTCCAAAGCCTGGACGCTGAAACAGGCTGCAGCAATCCTCCAAGCTGCCTGAGAGCCAGGCAAGCCCCTGAGTTCTCAGGACACTTGCATTGTAGGCGGAGAAGAATGTTTCTAGAGGAGGCGGAGCTTGAGCTGCCTGCCGGGGAGCGGGGTGTGTGTGTGTGTGTGTGTGTGTGTGTGTGTGTGTGTGTGTGTGTGTGTGTGTGTG
>PVIU01012912.1:0-58123 GCA_004026605.1 Ondatra zibethicus | reverse complement strand
AATTTTAAGACTCCAGGTTAAGACCGTGCTTGTGGCTTCCTCTTGGATGGCGGAGGACAAATCTTTTCAGTAAGGGATTTGCTTCAGCTGTGAAATAGGGGCCATACCAGACTCTCCTATGCCATCTTTCATTGTGTTTCAGCAATACTATCAACTATTTCAAGTGGAAAAAACCTTTAGATTGATGTACATGTACATATATAATGTATATTTTTTCTAAAATAGAACAATGAAGACATCAGAAATGCACAAATTATGTCAGTTTCTTTTACTGCACCCTCTACCTGAACTAGTCATCTTATGAAGAAAAGAGGGTTCTTTTGGCTCAAAATTTCAAAGGTCCACTCTTGCCTGGGTGGACTCGTTGCTTTTAATCCTCTGGCAAATGGGTTATGGGAAGGAAAGGGCAAAAACTGAGCACGTATGGCCAGGAAGTGAAAAGGAGCGAGGTAGTGGGTATTCCCTCTTCCCTCCTCCTCTATCAGGCTCAGGTCATGGGTGGAGGGAGTAACCACCGCAGAGTATTGGAAACAAATGGGGGTTCTGTGACTCTCTCTGAAGGCAGGCCTGTAGAACTCCATCTCTTAAGGAGTTTCACCACTTCTCAAATGCACCAAGGACTGAGCCCTTAATTTAATGCATGGGCCTCTGGGAGATCTTTTGGATCTTCATTATAGCAGATGTGTTATCCTAGGAAGTGCTGTAAAACAAGGACATCTCTAGGTGGGACAGTTCTTGACCTTGTGTGTATGTGTGTGTGTGTGTGTGTGTAGGAATGTGTGAAGAGGGAAGGGGGCATTGTTTAGCAGCTTCTGTGGCCTCTATATTAGGAAACACTAGTATCACTTTCCACCCCCTTTGCCACAATCTAGAATATATCCAGATGTTGCCAGGTGTTACTTGGAGAGGGCAAAATAACGTCCTATTTAAAACAAACAAATGAGTTAGAGAGATGGCTCATCCTTTAAAAGCACTTGTTGCTCCTGTAGAAGACCCAGATTGGGTTCCCAGCACCCACATGGTGGCTCACCACTGTCTGTAAAGGGATCTGGCGCCCTCTTCTGGCTCCTGATGGCACTGCATGCACATGTTGCACAAACATACATGCAAAACTACCCATACACATAAAATAAAAATAATTTGGGGCTGGAATGATAGCTCTGTGATTAAGAGCACTAGCTGCTCTTGCAGTGGACCTGAATTCAGGTTCTAGCATCTACATGGTGCCTTGCAGTTGCTCCAGTTCTAGGGATCTAATGCCCTCTTCCGACTTCCACAGGTACCCATATGGTGGCTCAGCCATCCATAATTCCAGTTCCAGGGGATCCAATGCCCCCTCCTAGTCTCCATACATACATGAAGGCAAAACACTCATAAACACAAAGTAAATATATCTAAAAATAAAATAATTTTAAATTTTAAAAAAAGCATCAGGATTAGGGATATGCTCCATTAGGCAAAGTACTTGCTGAGCAAATGTGAAGACTGGAATTGGATGCCCAGTACCCACTTAAAAACAAGTAGGTGTGGTGGTCCACCTGCAGTCCTAGACTGTAGCAAGTGGAGACAGAGGATCCCCAGAATAGGCTGGCTAGCCAAAACAGTGAGCTGTGGATTCAGGAAGAACCCTTCCTAAATATATAGGGTGGAGAACCATTGAGAAAGACACCTGTCATCAGCCTGGGGCCTCTTCACACAGAACACACACTCATACACATTCTAGCATGCAAATACACATGCACACCATCCATGTCAACATTTGCAAAGGGAGACACGCATTCAAACACTAAGTACCAAATTCAGGGCTATAACCGAGGAAGTGACATTTGGGGGAAGGGAACTCCAGGGGAGAAGTTCACAGAAATTTCAATTATATTTGTGAAATTTCCTTCCTCCTCCTGCCCTCCCCTTCTCCCTCCCTCCCTCCCTGCTTTCCCACTGAGCTGCAAGCCCAGCTCTTGATTTAAATTGCTATGAGAAAGATGGGAATTTGTAGTGATATTTACTATTGCTCCTCACATCATTTTACTTTGCCTACTGAGGCAGGGTTTCATGTGGCCCGGCTGACCTGCAGCTCACTGTGTAATCAAGGACAACATCTTTGAACCCCTGATCCTCCTGCTTCCATCTCCTGAGGTGCTGGAATTATAGGTGTGTGCCGCCCTAACTAGATTATAAACTGCTAGGGTTCAAATCCAGGACTTTATTTTATTTTATTTTGGTTTTTTTGAGACAGGGTTTCTCTGTAGCCTGTCCTGGAACTAGCTCTTGTAGACCAGGCTGGTCTCGAACTCACAGAGATCCACTTGCCTCTGCCTCCCAAGTGCTGGGATTAAAGGCATGTGCCACCACCGCCCGGTGGAATCCAGGACTTTAGTTATGCCAAGCAAACGGTCCACCAATTGTGTTAGTTAGATCCCATCCTGCAATAGTTTAAAGTATTTCTTTCTGGTTTTATTTATTTTTATTTTTTATTTTTATTTTTCGAGACAGGGTTTCTCTGTATAACAGCCCTAGCTGTCCTGGAACTAGCTCTATAGATCAGGATGGTCTCGAACTCACAGAGATCCACCTGCCTCTGCCTCCCGAGTGCTGGGATTAAAGGTGTGTGCCACCACCGCCTGTGCAATTTTTAAAGACCAGTAGTTTGTAGCTTCATCCAAAGAAAGGAAGTGTTACTATAAACTGGGGGGGCGGGCACATGAGGACTTGTGAGGGCTGAGTGCTTAGTATGTCTAGAGACCACTGAGATGCTGCCGTTTGAGGTCTTACTGATTATGACAAAATGCTCAGAAAGAAATGGGAAAATGAAGATTTTGGAGACAGACTTACATATTTATGCAACAGGCCTTAATTTTTCTTTAATATGTGCGGGTAATCTTGTGTCACAGTACATGTCAGGGTGACAACTTGCAGGAGTCAGTTCCTTCCTTCCACTCTGTGGGTCCTGGGGATTAGAGTCATGTCTGACTTCATGGCAAGAACCTTTACCCAGTGAGCCATCTTGTCGACCCACAGGGCTTTATGTCTTCTACAACTGGCAGAGCATCGTTATGAAACAAAGGACAACCGTGGGTTTTAGGTGTGTGGAGAAGGAAATGTTGGCTGTAGGGTGATGAGAGTGACTTCCCTCACTAGATCCCAATTCTCCCAACCACGAATTACGGCAAAGTTGCTCTCTCCTTGACAGAGGGCCCAAGAATTGATTAGATGGCCTGGAAGGCTGGGACTGTAGCTCAGTTGCTGGAGTCTAGCATGCATGAAGCCCTGGGAGTTCGATTCCCAACACTGCAAAAACAGATGTACAGATGTACACGTGTAACCCCAGCACTACAGAGGTAGAGGCAGGAGGATCAGGAGTCCAAAGTCACCCTGGGATGTGTAGTGAGTTCCATCCTGGGCTAAATGAGACCATGTCCCAAAGATGAAAAATAACCGGGCCTGGAGCAGATGTTCTGTGTTGGAAGGAGTTATCATTATGAATTGACCTTTTTCTTCTGATGGGGCTCCTAGGAGGTGGCAGAAAAAACGACGGCTCCAGAGGTCAATCCCAATTATGTTACAGACAAGAGAGAGTTGGAGAAAATGAATGTTTGCTTCGCTCTCCAGGATAAGGTCCTGGAACGGCTGTTGTTCAGTGAGATGAAGCTGAAGGCCTTGGAAAATCAGATGTTCACCATATGGAATAAACTGAATCGCTGCCGGTGGCACAGCAGACACCGGAACTTCCCCAGGAGGTGGCACAGGAAAAGAAGGAATGACTCTACTTTCTCCACCATCTCTAACTATACCATCGACACCCCCACTGAATGCAATTGAAATGGCCTAGCCTCTGCTGATGTGATCTTCACCCAGTGTACGAGTCTGTTTTGTTGTCATCGCTATAACAAAATACCCGAGCCTGGGAACTTAAAAAGAAAAGAGCTTTGGTTAGTTCACAGTGCTGGATGGAGGTCCAAGAACGTGAAGCAAGCAGTAGCTTTTTGTGAGTTCTTCAAAGAGGATAGCATCACATTTTGTGTGTGTGTGTGTGTGTGTTGTGTGTGTATGTGTGTCTGTGTAAGAGAAAGACAGAAGACAGAAGCAGAGAGACAGACAGAGACAGACACACACACAGATATCAGTTGGTGTGAAAGGAAATAAAAGAGAGCCAGGAAAGCCAAAGCTGCTTTATAACAACATCTCCCGCATTAGGGGACGTAGCTCAGTGGTAGAGCACTTGCCTACGATGTGTAAGATCTTGGGTTCAATCCTCACTATTTCCAAAATGAAGAGAACACACTACTCTCTTCGGCTCACTGGGTTAAGGCACTTCCCACCAAGTTACCCTGACAGCCTGAGTTCAATTCCTAGAACCCACGAGGTTCGGGGAGAGAACTGACTCCTGCAAACTGTCCTCTGACCTCCACACACACTTGTCAGGAACAGACACATGAGCACATACACAAGATAATAAGTAAGATAAAAGCAACAAACACCTTCTCTCCTTCTCTTGAGGTAACCAGTCCAGTCCCAGACTGTTGCTGGGATTAAAAACAAAACAAAAACCAAAACACCGTGATTAAAAACAACCTGGGGAGGAAAGGGTTTATTTGGCTTACATCATCAAGGGAAACCGAGGCAGAAACTCAAGGCAGGAATCTGCTGAAAAGCTGAAGCGGAGAGCACGGAGGAATGCTGCCGACTGCCTCAGTCAGCCTCCTTCCTTTTTATTTTTTTCTTTTGAGGCAGAGTCTCACTATACAGACCTAACTGGCCTGGACCCGCTCTGTAGACCAGGCTGACTTTGAACTCACAGAGATCCATTTGCCTGTGACTCCTGAGTGCTGGGATTAAAGGCGTGTGCCACCATATCTAGCCCTCCCTCAACTACCTTTATTATAAAGCTCAGGCCCACTTCCCAGAGATGCTGCTGCCCACAGTGAGCAATTAAGGAAATGCCCATGGACCAACCTGGAAGAGACAACTCTTAAGTTAAGAGTCCCTCTTCCCAGGCATTGCATTGGCAACCAAAATTAGCCACCACACCACTCTCACAAAGGGCCTAGATCCTGTTCCCAGCACCCACATCAGACAGCTCACCACCACCAGCAGCTCCCCTTCGGGGAATCCAGTGTCCTTCTCTGGTCTTCCTGGGCACCTGCAACACATGTGGGATACACATACTCACACAGGCGCGCACACACACACACACACACAAATTTAAAAAGAAATCTTGAAACATTGTGTTTCAGTTCTTTATGCGTGTGCACGCATCCTGAGGATCTGACTCAGGTTGGCAGGTTTGGCAGCACGCTGAGCTGTACTTTTAACCTTTGTGTGCGGCGGCTCCTTAGACATGTTTTGCAACTGTTTTGTCATCAGATCTTCGTGTTGGAGGCAGATACCGCGTTTTTTTTTCCTCCGGTGCCTGGTTAGAGTGGATTTAGCAGCAATACAGCTGTTACTGCTCTGAGCGACAGCTGGAACCATCCATGCAGCTTCCCACATGTACCCTTGCCGAGGAATCTCAGCTAGAAGATGGACTACAGTTCATCACTCTTCTTTTTTACATTCTATCTTCTCCCTTTTTAAATATGTAAGAGTGTTCTGCCTGCATGTGCATATACAGACACCACCTCTGTGTCTGGTGCCTCTTTAGGCCAGAAGCTGGTGTTGAGTTCCCAGGAAGTGGAGTTATAGGTGGTTGTGAGCCTCCATGTGGATGCTGGGAATTGAACTCATGACCTCTGGAAGAGCAGCCAGGGCTCTAAACCACTGTGCCATCTCTCCAGCCCATGTTCTGAATGCTATATTCTTGTATATTAGTTTAAAGAAATGATAGAAAAGTTTAAAAGTTGTCAACGGAGCCTGGGAATTAGCTTGGTTGGTAGAGTGCTTGTTAAGCATATGTGAAGCCCTGTGTTCGAGCCCCAGCCCTGTATAATCTAGGTATGGAGGTTCAGGTCTGTGATCTCAGCACTCAGGAGGTGGAGGCAGGAGAATCAGAAGTTCAAGGTCATCAGCTACTTAGTAAGTTTGAAGCTAGTCTGGGCTACATGAGACCCTGTTATAATAAATAAATAAACAAATAAATAAATAAAGGAGAAGAAGAGATGACTCTGTCAGTAAGCACAGAACTTGAATTCAGTTCTCAGAACCCATGGAACAAGACCCAGACATGGTGGTATATACTGGTAATCTCAGTCCTGGAAGGCAGAGACGGGGTGCCTGGGGCTCACTGGCCAGCAAGCCTAGCCTATTTGGTAAGACAGGTAGACAGTAGCTAAGAAAAGACAGCTGAAGTTGTCCTCTGAACTACTCTCTCTCTCTCTCTCTTTCTCTCTCTCTCTCTCTCTCTCTCTCTCTCTCTCACACACACACACACACACACACACACACGCACACACACACAGACTCCCGCTTGCACATGGCATACCAAGAGATAAAGGAATGAGCGACTAGCACCAATTCTCTTAAGAAGAACCAGAAAGGGAACTGCCAGCTTACGTGAACTCATTGTGACCCCAAACCACGCAGCAGGCCCCCTAAAAATCACCTCTCATGTCATGCTCTGCAACCTGCTTAGGTTACCAGCCAATCCCCATGGGCGTCCCCCTACCCTGTGTTTGCTTGTGTGGTTTCTCCCCTGGGACCCCCCCCCCACCTATCATATCTGCTGTTTTAATTCATTCTCTTCCAAAGCCTGCACCTCCGGACAGCTTCACTGCAGTCAGCAAGGAACAGAGACGTTACAACTGCTTTGAATGACTTCTGTCGTGGGGTATTTGTACCCTGTGTGAAGATGTATTGCTGTGATTGGTGTACTTACTAAAAAGCTGAATGGCTGATAGCGAGGCAGGAGAGTATAGGCGGGACTTCTGGGCAGAGATTTCTGGAAAGAAGAAAGGCAGGTTGTCAGTCAGACATGGAGGAAGCAGGGTGGGCAGTATGGAGATGAGGTGATGAGCCATGTGGAAGAACACAGATTAAAAAATATGGCTTAATTTAAGTTATAAGAACTAGTTAAGGGCTGGAGAGATGGCTCAGTGGTTAAAAAAGCACTGGCTGCTTTTCCAATTCCTGGGTACAATTCCCAGCATCCACAAGGCTGCTACTAACTGTCTTTAACTCTAAGATCTGACACCTTATCACAGACATACATGTAGGCAAAACACCAATTCAAATAAAATAAAAATAAATCATTAAAGCCGGGCAGTGGTGGCGCACGCCTTTAATCCTAGCACTCAGGAGGCAAAGGCAGGTAAATTTCTGTGAGTCTGACGCCAACTTGGTCTACAGAGTGAGTGCCAGGACAGGGTGCTGATGTAGGAGGTCCTTCTGTCTTTGTGTTGCTTTCATTGGTTAATGAAGAAACTGCTTTGGGCCCTTGATAGGACAGAACTTAGCTAGGTGGGGAAAATTAAATGGAATGCTGGAAGAAAGCAGAGCTAAAGAGACACCATGGAGCTGCCAGAGACAGACATGCCGAATCTTTCCCGGTAAGCCACTGCCATGTTGTGATATACAGACTAATAGAAATGGGCTAAATTAATGTAAGAGTTAGCCAATAAGAAGCTAGAACTAATGGGCCAAGCAGTGATTTTTTTTTTGTTTGTTTTTTTTGAGACAGGGTTTCTCTGTAGCTTTGGAGCCTGTCCTAGAACTAGCTCTTGTAGACCAGGCTGACCTCAAACTCACAGAGATCCACCTGCCTCTGCCTCCCATGTACTGGGATTAAAGGCGTGCGCAACCACCACCTGGCAAGATTTATTTATTTATTATGTATAGAACATTCCTTCCATGTGTTTCTGTAGGCCAGAAGGGCACCAGATCTCATTATAGATGGCTGTGAGCCACCATGTGGTGTTGCTATTACGTCAGTACAATAAATAACCAGGCCAGCTCAAGAATAACAATTATATTTTAATGGTTATAAAGGGAAACTCACGCTACAAGAGTGGGAGGTCCGACTTCCTATCTGTCCAGCGGGAGCCGCGCAGAGAGAGCGCGCACCTGGGTTCTCCCGGGTTTTTCCTCCTGGGCTCCAGGTAGCCATGCCTTAACTAGATGTGATTGGTTGACAGAGTTTCCCCATCCATCTCCCCCTTTTGTCTAAACAAGATCGATCCAAACCCAATATAACTATATACAGTAGGAACAGTTACCACTGCCTGATCTGTAAGGCTGACCAGTGGGGCTGTTTTACTGTCTGATCTTCATGCAAGCTTTATTCATCAAAATAAAAATGAAATGCCACTACAGTCTCCATGTCATTATTTGTGGGCTGGTCCTGATGAGAAAGTACCATTATAGCTTTCACTATAGCTTTCCCCAGCAGCTCACGATTTGGAAGCTTGAAGCCTATTAAGAGGTGACCTATATCCGGGCGGTGGTGGCACACGCCTTTAATCCCAGCACTCGGGAGGCAGAGGCAGGCGGATCTCTGTGAGTTCGAGGCCAGCCTGGTCTACAAGAGCTAGTGCCAGGACAGGCTCCAAAGCTACACAGAGAAACCCTGTCTTGAAAAACAAAAAACAAACAAATAAACAAAAAAAGAGGTGACCTATAGATTCTGGAGATGAAGTTGAATGGTGAAACACTTGCCCGGCACGAGTGAAACCCTGGGTTCCATCCCAATATTTCAGAAAAGAAAAAAAAAAGTGACATAATTGGGTCACGAGAGTTCTTAGTCTGATAGGGAAGACTAGGAATACATGAGGCTAGATAATGAGTATGTGAAGTGGTCTAGGGATGTATCTGGATGGCACAGCACTTGCCTGGTGTGAGGCCCGGGGTTTCTGTCCACAGCCCTGCAAAACAGATACACCCTGCAAGTTGTCATCCCCAGGACGCCCCTGTCTGCCTCCCAGTGCTGGGATTATAGGACTGCACTGTTGTATCCAGCTCCCCCCACCCCACCCCCACCCCAGCCTGTGTGCTCAAGCACTTTACCCACCGTGCCATCTCCCCAACCCTGTACTTTTTGAGACAGGGTCTCACCAAGTTGGTCAGACAGGCCTGGCACTTGTTTGATAACCTTTGGCAGGCTTGCAGCTTTTGGCTCTCCTGTCTCAGCCTCCTGAGTAGTGGGGCACTTACCACCAGGCCTCAAGACTTGAGTTTGATCGCTAGAATCCGTATGCTAAGAGGAGGGAATGATGCCAACAAGTTGCCCTCTGACCTCCACGTGCATGACTGCAGGCACCCCACCAAAGATAAATAGATGGAGTTATTTTTTTTTTTTTGAGACAGGGTTTCTCTGTGTAGCTTTTTGGGACCCTGTCCTAGAACTCACTCTGTAGAACTGACTGGCCTTGAACTCGCAGAGATCTGCCTGCCTTTAATCCAAGTGCTAGGTGTAAAAATTTTAAACTTTAAAAACAACAGAGTTGCTGGGCGGTGGTGGCGCACGCCTTTAATCCCAGCACTTGGGAGGCAGAGGTAGGAGGAGCTCTGTGAGTTCGAGGCCAGCCTGGTCTACAAAAGCTAGTTCCAGGACAGGCTCTAAAACTACAGCGAAACTCTGTCTCAAAAAACAAACAAATGACAAAGTTTATAGAAAATAAAACTAAAAGACAGCTGTGGGGCCGAGCAGGGCAGTTATCTCCCTGCTGAGAGAAGAGGCCCACAAGGGAATGGCAATTACAATGGCTTTGTTGGGCTCTCTTGCTATATGGCAGCTGCGTGCTGTACCGGTGACTACTATCTTACTCAGCGTTCGCTCCCACATCTCTAGGGTAGTGTCTTCAATCACCCACGTACAGCTGAGGTCCAAGAAGAGACAGACTATAGCTATTCAAAGTCACACCATTACCAGGAGCACAGCTGGGGTTTGAACTGCAGCACAAATTCTAATGGGTCTTAATAATAAAAACCCCAAGCCTGATATCAGGGTGAATGCTGAAAGATCAGAGAAGCAGAGCAGCCAGCCACTAGTTCTTACCTCTACTGAATCCTCAGACCGAAGGGGCGATCCTGTCTTTAGGAAACCTCAGACTGAATCCTGAGTACCTGTCTTCTCCCGCCTTATATTCTCCTCTCTCCGCCCATGCACAACACTTCCTGTCTCCACCTACCTAGTGCCGGGATTAAAGGTGCGAGGGTCTCTTTTAGATTGATTCAATCTTGTGTAGCCCAGAGAGGCCTTGAACTCACAGAAATCTGTCTGCCTCTGTGACCTGAGTGCTGAGAGTAAAGTGTGCCACCACTGCCTGGCCTCTATGGCTAACTAGTGTGGCTAGCTCCACACTCTGATCTTCAGGCAAGCTTTATTTGTTAAAGCACAAAAATATCACCTCATTGAACTCTGCCCAGAGGTCCTCAATGGGTAAGCCTACACTATGCAGTCAAAGGAGCTTCTTTCCCCAAAGATCAAGCGACAGCTGGAGGCTCTGGCTGTTCTTCTAGAGGACCTGGGTTCAGTTCCCAGCACCCACATATCAGCCCACAACTGTCTGTAACCCTAGTTCCTGGGGGTCTGACACCTTCACACCAATGTACATAGAATAAAGTTAAATAAATTATAAAAAAATTCAAAACAAAGAAAAAAAAAAGCACTTGCTACTTTCACAGAGAACTTGAGTTTGGTTTCCAGAGCCCATGTCAGACAGCTAACAGCTACCTGTAACTCCATCTCCAGGGAATATGACATCCTTTGCTGACCTCCACAGGGCACTACGCTTCTGTGCACAAAGCGGTATATGCAGATAGATACACAAATGCAATTTAAAAATGTTAAAGGGAGAGACAGCCAGGATAATATGAGATATCTCATGCATAATTCCTCCCTTCCTGGTGTGTGTGTGTGTGTGTGTGAGAGAGAGAGAGAGAGAGAGAGAGAGAGAGAGAGAGAGAGAGAGAGAGAGAGAGAGAGAGAGAGAGAGAGAGAGAGAGAGAGAGAGAGAGAGAGAGAGAGAGAGAGAGAGAGAGAGAGAGATCTTTCTTGTTTCATGTCTCTTCCACCTGAAGTCTCTAGTGAAATACGGGCACAAGCTAGGAAGGAGATTTTACCCGTGGACATATGCTGCCACCTAGTGGTTATGTTGCTGTATGACATGGTGTGGATTCTCTTCTGGCTGTATTGTGAAGAACCCTGGCCTTGCAGGTGAGAAATAGCTGTGTCTGGAGCTGGGTCAAATTAAGTATCCAGGAGGAGCTACAGAAGACTGGTGGGTATCCCAAAGGGGAGGCTTGCAAGCTCCTGCAGTGAGTTAACTGACTCAGATTATCAGCCCTAGCTCTGGCATGCTATCCTTGTCCTGAGGACGTCATAGTCGGTCAGATGTGGGGCAAGGAAGGCGTTCCCAGCGGGGCTTCTGTGCTCCAACCTTAGTCCAGGCACTTCCTGGGAATTTCACATCTCTGAACGTCAGCTTCTTTGGATGGAAGTGTGACAAAATAGATTCTGCTTTGTGTAACTGCAGGGCAGGGCAGAGACACAGCCAGGGCCTGTAAGATGGCTCAGCAGGTAAAGGTGCTTGCCGTCAAGCCTGATGACCTGAATTCAATCCCTGGGACCCACACAGTGAAAAGAGAAAACCCGCTCTTTCAAACCGTCCTCTGACATTCCAGAAAGTCCACTAAGAAAAATCTAAAGTCCGCCTTAGGATCAGGTTCAGGGTTTGATACTAAAGCCAACTCATGGGAGCCAGCCTTGGCAGGGCCCTTCCTGGGGCCAGGTCCGAGGCTTCTTGATTTACAAGTACCCCACTGCTTAATTAGGTATGATTATTATTGTCCTCATTTGCAAAGAAATCAAAAGAGTGCCACTCCCCGGTCACCAGGGTGCTCCTTCTCAGAAGTGACTGGTGAACTGGCTTGAGGTTTCAAAGTGGTCTTAGAGGCCTCTGGGTCAGATCCTGGTGGCCGTCCTTTGTCACCTCTTTTCTACTCTGGGCCCACAGAGATGCCTGGAGAGAGAGAGTTCCTTTGGGCCCACACTGCTCCCTATCCCCCCATCTATAGCTGCAGAGGTCACATGGAGCGTCCAGCACTCTGACACATCTGCCCAGCTTCCTTGCTGCTGGAGCTTCTGGGAGTTAATCCTCTAGGCAGAGAGCAGGGAGGGGTTAGCACCGGAGAAATGAGGGCCACATCTGTCACCGCTGGGCATTTGGGTAAAGCCTAGGCAGAGAACCCTGGAGGACTCTCCTATCTCTTGGAACCCAGTGAAAGACCTGAATTGTGGGGCCTATTGGATCCTTCCAGAAGTGGGTAAGATGTGAGACTCGGGGGCCTGCCAGGTCATCATGGGACAGGCTGGGGAGGGGACCTGGAATTAAGTGCCTGGATCTGTTGGGAGATTTGGGGTAGGGTATGGTGCCCATCTGCTCAGGTTTGTCTGAGATAGAAGGGTTTGGGGGAATGTGGATCTTCCAGTGTGAAAACCAGGATAGTTCTGGCCAATCGGGCAATGTGAGTTGGCCTGGACAGGGCTTCTGAGCTTGGGAAGAGTCCTCTTTTGCCTACATCTAAATCTTATCTTTTTATCTAGTTATTCTCGGTCCTCTCTTCTCCCAGGACCTTATCATTATTATTATTATTATTATTATTATTTTACATGTGTATGAGTGTTTTGCCTACATGTGTGTTTGTATCATGTGCATGCCTGCTGCCCTGGAGGGTGTCAGATGCCCTGGAACTGTGGTTACAGCCTGGATGCAGGGAATTGAACCCAGGTTCTCTGGAGTAGCAGCCCATGATCTTAACCCCTGAGCCACCTCTCCAGCCCTCGTCTCCCTACTGTTCCCATTTCCTTTAGCATTTGCTCCTCTCATCTCCTGCCCACAGGTTCTTCTGGGCTGCAGGCCTGAATCCTCAAGGATCTGGAATCTTCCACGCCTTGGAGAGGATGAAGACTCGGGTGAGTCTCAAACCAGAAATCGTACATCATCCTGGTCAGCATCATGGTTCCTCCCCAACCACCTGCTCAGTGACTCCACCCTCCTTCCCACCCTGGCTGGTTCACCTGCACCCCTCACCAGAGCCTCTGCCCTTGCCTGTTTCTCTGTTGAGCAAGCACAGCAATTGTGAGGGCTGCGTTAACTCTTGTTGTTACACAATTCGTTCACCGGCCCACGCTTCCTTCTGCACAGCTTTCTAGGGGCTTCTATCGCCTGAGCTCTCCAGAGGAGGGGCAGCGGTCAGGCTCCAAGAGGTGAAGTCATTTGTCCAAAGCTGGAAGGCACAGAGCTAAAGTCAGGTTCTGTTTGCTGCCCTTCTGAGAGTGTTATGCAAGTAGTATGCAGTCTGCCACTCTTTGAGTGTGGCTTACTCTGCTTAGCCCCGTGCCTTTGAGATTCATTCACATTACTGAATACATCAACACTCTAGTATTTACATGGCTGTGTAGCATTCCATTGCATGGATGCCTGTACCATAATTTGTTTTCTCATTCATCGGATTGAAGGACATTTGGGTTGATCCAGGCCTGTGAAAATTTGTAAGTAGATCGGGAGATGGCTGAGTCAGCAAAATGCTTGATGTGCAAGCATGAGGACCCAAGTTCAATTCCCCAGTACGGCATAAAAGGTCCGGGATACAGTGGTGTGCTCCCTCAATCCCAGTATTGAGGAGGTGGAATTCCCTTGCCAGCCAGCCTTGCCTAATCACTGAACCTCATGTCCCACTGAGAAACCCTGCCTCAAAAAACAAGGTGGAGAGCAATAAAAGAAGATGCCTGATTCTGGCTCCTGACCTTTACATGTATACACACAGAGGGAACTTCAATAAAGAATGGCTTCTGTGTGGACCCCAAGTTCTAGAGGTAAAAAAGCAATACTGAAGCCCACTGGGATTTCCAGATATAAAAATAAAGACGCAGCTGGGGCAGTGGTGATGTACGCCTTTAGTGCCAGGCAGGCGGATCTCTGAGTTTAAGGCCGGCCTGTTCTACAGAGCAAGTTCCAGGACAGCCAGGGCTACACAGAGAAGCCTTGAAAAACAGACAAAGAAAGACTCAACAGAGAATTCCATCCTCTCCTTCACACTGAAGAGTTCCCTCCCCTCATCCCGAGGGGTGCTGTCTAGGGTCTCAATGGATCCAGGAGGCAGGGCTAAGTTTGTCCTGTCTTTTAACTTTGTCTCAGAAGTGACTGGTGAACTGGCTTGAGGTTTCAAAGTGGTCTTAGAGGCCTCTGGGTCAGATCCTGGTGGCCGTCCTTTGTCACCTCTTTTCTACTCTGGGCCCATAGAGATGCCTGGAGAGAGAGTTCCTTTGGGCCCACACTGCTCCCTATCCCCCCATCTATAGCTGCAGAGGTCACATGGAGCATCCAGCACTCTGACACATCTACCCAGCTTCCTTGCTGCTGGGGCTTCTGGAAGTTAATCCTCTAGGCAGAGAGCAGGGAGGGGTTAGCACCGGAGAAATGAGGGTCGCTGTTTGCATTGAGGTACGAGGATTAATTACATGGACCTGCTTACGTATATACGTTGGCTGTTACCGCTGCACCAGAATGGTCGAATCAGCAAGCTAAGGGTCCGAGATGCTCTGCGCCCACAAGAGTCACAGGCAGCAGGCACTGTCTGGGGAGCAGCTCCATGAGGGTGGAGATCCCTGAGGTTGGCTCCCTGCCTCACTCCAGGAACCTGGCACAGTGCCTGGTGCCTAGGGCCTGCTCAGGAGAAAGGTGTTGCTAGGACCCAGACAAGGAAGAGACCCTATCAGAGGCAAGCCACCTTGTCAGACTCAAGGGCTGAGAACTAGGCAGAATGGATTTACTCTTGTGTAATTTCCTGGGGAGACTCAAACAAACATCTATTCACCCCTGAAAAAGCACCAATGACAGACCGAAGAAATGATCCCACCCAAGTGAGCTTGTGGGGTCACACACAGAAGTGGGGGTGTCCTAGTTTCATTCTGTTCACCACAGAGGCTTTTCTACCTATTTTGGAAGAGTGGTACAGTGGTAGGATGTTACGAAGAGCCTTCTAGAACCATCCACCACACTGAGCAGTACCCACATGCTGGGAGCTTCAGGCATGCCTGCTGGGGGCTCTATCCTAGGAACCTGGAGGTGCAGGAGAGGCAGGTGCCCTGGAAGTGGGGTGTGGCAAGGCCTGTGCTGTGCACACCTCTGACATGTACTGAGTAACCAGTACACCAAAGGCTAAAGAAGAAAAAGTGGACAAGTGCCCCTGGCGTGGAGGATTCACCCATTAGGGAGGCTGGCAGTGGGAAAGGTGGGGAGGTTCACCATTGTTCTACACTTAGGAACTCCTATTTGAACTCCCTTACAGGTGTAGCCTTGGGAGGGACACAGGTGAGGAGAGGTGGGGAAAACCTCCTAGAGGAGGTGGCATTTCAAGAGGGCTCAGGATATATTGATAAAGGTGAGGTGAGGTGAGGTGAAGTGAGGTGAGGTGAGGTGAGGTGAGGGCATCAGGGCCAGACCAGGTGTGGAGAGTTGATGAGGCGCTTACCCTGGGGAGGCCCTCGGCTTCATGGGTAGCATTGCAGTGAAGTTACCTTCCTCTCCCTGCAGACCCTAGAGCCCACGATCTGTGTCTTTGCTTCTCCAGGCCTGCCACCAGCCTCGTCTCCTAAAAGGGAAAAAGAAATGGTTTTCGCAGGCCCTCATTGGCTTCCTCTTCCTGTTCTCAGTGGCCATGACTGGCTGCTTCCTGTGGCAGTACCACCTTCCCAAGCTGCAGACTGGTGAGTGAAGAAGCCACTTGCTCCCGCCCCCAGGAGCCTGGAGCAGTCAAGGACCTTAGGGTGAAGGGGGACAGTTAAGATTTAGACTCAGGCCGGGCAGTGGTGGCGCACGCCTTTAATCCCAGCACTCGGGAGGCAGAGGCAGGCGGATCTCTGTGAGTTCAAGGCCAGCCTGGTCTACAAGAGCTAGTTCCAGGACAGGCTCCAAAGCTACAGGGAAACCCTGTCTCGAAAAACAAACAAACAACAACAACAACAAAAGAGATTTAGACTCAGGAGCAGAGGCCTCTTTGCTCCAAGTCACACTGCTTATCTCTGGTCACAGGGCACTCTGCACTTGGTCAAGTTCTTATAAACAAAGTGAGAACCCTATTGCCATCAAGGTTTCAGAAGTCATCCATTTTGGGGGTCAACTCAGGGTTCCCGAGATGCTCAAAGGCTGGTGAAATGGCTCAGTGGGTAAAGGCACTTGCCAAATAAGCCCGATGGCTAGAGTTCAATCCCCAAAACCCACGTGAAGGTTGAAGACGAGAACTGACTATGTAGACTTGTTTCTTTGACCTCTACATGCATACACACGATATGCATGTGTACTCCTGTGTGTGTGCCTCGTGCGCACATACAAATTTAAAATTTTAATTTTAAAAATCAAAGTTGAAGGGCTGGAGAGATGACTCGGTTAAGTGCTCTGGCTGCTCTTCCAGAGGTTCCGAGTTCAATTCCCAGCAACCACATGGTAGATCACAACTATCTATAGTGAGACCTGGTGCCCTCTTCTGGCCTGCAGGCATACATGCAGGCAGAACACTGAATATATGATAAATAAATAAACCTTAAAAAAAATTAAAGTTTAAACGGTGCTTCTCTTGCTCTGTGAGCTGGCCTGGCCCTTACCCCTTTCAAAGACCTCCTTCTTCCTTCTAGGACTTCACAGGGGCAAATCACAGGTGGATTCCACCCTCTGTTGCCATAGCATTCAGCACTCCAAGTCTCTGCTGTATCAGGGAGCAGCTTCTCCCAGTCCTGTCACTCATATTGCCAAAATTAGGGCTCAGAAAGGTGCCTGGGGCTCTCAGGGCCCCAAGGGCCTTTAGCAGACTCAACCCTCTTACCATCTCCCCAGTATCTCCACCCTCAACCTCAGTCCTTTCTGGGGTAAATTCCTTTCCAAGGGACTTTGTTGTTGCTCAAGCAATCAGGCCACAGCTGGGTAGGCAGGCGTTCAGGGCCACGATTCTCAAACTACCAAGCCAGGTGGTACCATAAGTCAACAAAATGAATTTGAAGCGGGGAAACTTCAAGACATTTGAAATGTGACCTGAGCTGTGTGAGCAGAGCCAGCGAGTGCAAAGTCAGTGTCAACCCACTGCAAACTTTCCAGCGTCTGGGTAGACCAGATGGCTCATTGGGTAAAGGTACTTGACACCAAGCCTAATGACCTGAACTTGATCCCTGGAACCAACATGGTGGAAGAAGAGGAAATTCCTACAGGTTATCATCTGACCTCTACACTCATGCTGTGGTAACCCCCTAACCCCACCCAAATGTAGTCACTTTCAGGCCCCACCCAGATTTGTTGACTCCATAATGTATTTTGAGGCTCCCCAGGTGCCATCTGTGTGTAGGGCTACAGATGCCAGACCCACCCAGGTCCCAAGCTAAGGCTCTGTCCAAGACTTCTACACCAATGACCAAGCCCGCACTATCTACTTAGTTATCTGTCTAAGGAATAAACCACCCCAAAGGCTAGCAATGTAGCTTAGTGTTGAGCACTTGCCTACAGTGTACAAGGCCCTGGGGTCTATCCTCAGCACCACAGGGGAATAAACAAACACACCAAACTCACCAGCTGATTATTTCTCATGGTTCTGAGAGCTGGTTGATAGTTCGACTGCTGGTCTAATCTGCTCTCTTCAAGGAAGAATGATGCAAGTCACTTGGGATTGGAACCTCCCTAGGATCCTTGTGCTCTTGGGGATAATTTCCCAGATTTGTCCATATGATGATGGCCACTCCCTGGACAAGGACAGAAGAGACTCACTCCATGTCCAGTGCCTGCATTCAGTTCTGGGAACAGAATAAGCTGTCCCTGCTGCTTCAGGCCTGAAGCCCCACTGGGGTTTCAAGCTCATGTCACCCAAATATACAAAACTAGCGAGGTATAGATGGATGGATGGATGGATGGATGGATGGGGCTTAGCCTGTCAGGAGGAAGGAAATGGAGACTAGTAGCTGAGACCTGAAGGGGCTCAATCTATGACACTATGCCTTGGCCCTTGGTCATTGGCTGGCCCATGACTGAACATTTTCTGGGAAGGCTCCCGCTGGTGGGAGGATGTCTCCCAAGGCATAGCTCTGACCTTTGCTGCAACCTTCCTGTCTTCTAAGGCGTCCCTTCGCCCTTGACCTGACCTCTTCTGTATTCACTTCCTGATATGTCCTCTAGGTTCCTTGAAGCCAGAGGTGACCCCAGCCCCAGTGAAGATGTGTCCACGTCACCCCGAGCTTGTGCCTCTGGCTCACCCCCTCCCAGTACTGAAGGAGGCATTGGAGAAGGTTAGTGATAGCCCAGGAGGTTACAGGTAGTACGGTAAAGCTTGGCAGAGGAGGAATTGCTCTCTGTGCTGTGGCATTCATCCATCCATCCATTCATTCACTCAACATGCTTATATTTGTTAGTTTTTGGTTTTCAACATGTTTTCTCTGCATCACAGTGCTGGCTGTCCTGGAACTTGGCTTTGTTGATCAAGCTGGCCTTGAACTCCCAAGTATCCACCTACCTCTGCCTCCTGAGTGCTGGGAATAAAGGTGTGAGCTACCACAACCAGTTTTCAACACAAATTTGAGTGCCTGTTCCGTGCCTAGAATTCTAGTGCTTGGGAGGCAGAGGCAGGAGAATCATTGCAAGTTGGAGGCCAGCCTGGGATACACCACGAGTTCTAAGCCAGAGGGGGAAGGGAGAGACTAACTCCTAGTCAGTCTGTTAGGTGAAGGAAGCAGTTAACACATTTCTGACTCAGGGGCAAAAGTGAAGATTAGGAGCCTGGGGTGGGGTGGCCCAGGCCTTTAGTCCCAACACTCAGGAGGCAGAGGCAGTCAGATCTCTGAGTTCAAGGACAGCCTGGTCTATAGATCTACACAGAAAAATCCTGTCTCAGGAGAATTAAAAAGAGTGAAAATTAGTTTCTTAGTTTGGGTTTCTATTGCTGTGAAGAGACACCATGACCACAGCAACTCTTGTAAAGGAAAACATTCAGTTGGGTGGCTTACAGTTTCAGAGGTTTAGGCCATTATCATTATGACTGGACATGTCAGCATGCAGGCAGACATGGTACTGGAGAAGGAGCTGAGAGTGGAGAAGGAGCTACATCTTGATCTTACAGGCACGAGGAAGTGGTCTGGGACATCGCTTGTGGCTTGAGCATATGAGACCTCAAAGCCCACCTTCACAGTGGCATACTTCCTCCAACAAGGCCATGCCTATTGCAACAAAGCCACACCTATGAACTCCGCTCCCTATGAACCTATGGAGGTCAATTACATTCAAACTACCATAGTTAGGAAAGTTTTAGGGACTGTGGGGCTGAGATGTGAGGTCCTGGAGGCTGCAGGGCCCTGCAGGGCCAAAGCTGAGATTTGAACAGGTAGAGGATGCCCAATGACATATGTATGGTAAAGAAGTTGAAGGACGAAAAAAAAAAAAAAAAAGAAGTTGAAGGACGTAGGAGTGTACTCCAAACAGTGGGGCCAACATATAAAAAGGCCCAGGGGCAGTGGCGTGAGCACGGGGCACATAGAGAGGTAGGGAAAGATGAAATGGGAGAGTGATGGAGTCCATGTCACAGAGGCCACTGTAACACGGTCAAGCACATGAATGAGCGCACACACATAAAACAGGTACACGCGGCAGGGCACAACTTGCGCCACTTCAGGATGGCTCTCCTTGGTGCCAGTCAGTTTCTACTGTGTAGGCCACTCATCTTAGGAGAAGAGACACAAGGGATCAGGCCCTAAAACATCTGGGCAGATGTGCACTCTCTGATGACCAGGAAAAGGGTAGCAAGTTCACAGAAGCTTTTTTTTTTTTTTGATTATTTTTGTTTGTTTGAGACAGAGTTTCTCTGTGTAGCTTTGGAGCCTGTCTTAGAACTTGCTCTGTAGCCCAGGCTGGTCTTGAACTCACAAAGATCTGCCTGCCTCTGCCTCCCAAGTGCTGGGATTAAAATCTGCCATGTGCTACCACGGCCTGGCCACATACATTTTATACTCAAAGATAACAGCAACTTTTCTAGTAGTGTCAATGACGTATTGTTTTTATTCCTGGACTGAATTGCTTTTTTTTTGCTCCCTGTTACAGAACAAGAGAAGGCAGCCCATCTCTAGACAAAGGGTCTCGGAAGACACTCTGACACAAACATGCTTGGGTCCAAAATGGTAGTGGAGTTGACCCCACTTCCACAGCAGCTCAAATAGCACACGACACTTTACCAATATAACGTATGTCACAGGGCCATAGGACTCAATGGCAAGGCAGCCTCCTCCTGCTGAGCACTGAGGTGTCAACCAGGACTGTGCAACCCCTTTGTATGTATGTCAGGGAATCCCTGACTACATCGGTGAACTGAGACCCCCAAGAATGACTTAGGGCATGTGTCTAGGGAGACAGAACTTAGCATGGGGCAGGTAAGGCCACGGGGCAAGGTGTCTGGTAACTGATTAAGTAGAGGGGTTGGAAAGATGGCTCAGCGGTTTGTGCAAATATGAGGACCAGAGTTCAGACTCTCCACATGGGTGTAAAGGCTGGGTACGTGTGGCCTGCCTGTAATCCCAGTGCTTGGGTGGAGAGAGGATTCCGTAGAGCAAGATGGCTAGCTAGATTAGCTGAATTGGTGAGTTTTGGGTTCAAGTGAGAGACCCTGATTCAATATATAAAGGTGAAGGGTGTTTTAGACATCCAGTGTCAGTTTCCAGCTTCTATGTCACGTGCACACAGTAGCACCCCTCTCGTGAACAGAAACACACACACACACACATGCATGCACTCGCAGACCACACACACACACACACACACACACACACACACACCCCAAAATCCTTTAGGGAGCCCTATGTCTAAACTAGGTGGGAGGGAAGCTGATGAGGGAGTTAGCCCTCATGGGGCATGGCACCGGGGTTGCAAGGTCTGGAGCCTCCGAGGGTACTGTGGGGGGAGGTACAGCTGTGGGGACAGGTGGGTGTGCTGAGACAGGGCCCTCAGCTGTCACTGCACCCACCTTCTGAGCTCCTACTCTTCTTCCATCAGGTGGATAGGATTCTGCACAAGGCGATGTTGGCCCCAGGCCTTGCTGCCATGTCTGCCCTTGTCGTGCACAATGACACTGTGCTCTGGACTGGCAACTTTGGGAAGAAGAATGGCTCAGATCCAAATTCTGGAACCCCTAATGAGTATACCATATACCGGTTAGTGGGATGACCTCCAGGGTCTCAGAGGGGATGAGGAGGATGGCAAGCCAAGCAGATATAGGAAGCAGGGACATTCCAAGAGAATTATGGCTAGGGTCCCAGTTGCCAGGGCCTGTGGCTCAGTCCTGATAACTCTAGAGGAGACAGTGGTCCAGAGAAAGCCAGGAAGTACAAGTGCCCAATGTCATACCACGGGGATCACAGGCACAGGCCAAATGAGGAAAGGATTCCATCTCCTCACCTCTCAATGTGCCACCCAGGAGCGACAGTTAGCTCCCAGGCCTGTGAGTCAGTGGCACCGGCCCAGTTGGAAGCAGCTGGGGACACTTGGCGGCATGCCCAGAGCCTCTCCTTTCATGTGCTGTCTGCAGAGTCCTCAAAGCTATAACAATGAACACATTTGATCCCAGGGATGCTGTGGGGACTTCAGGGGCCTGATGGGATTTAGCCTCACACCACACCTTTGTGGTTCTAGACACAGGGCCCAGAGCTCTATTTGTCTTGCTTACTATGCACTCATCACCTGTCGGCCATGCTGAGTGCTCTGTGAGTGTGCAGACTCTCACACTCGCACACACTCACACGCACGTACATACACGTATGCATGCGTATGTGTGCACACACATATCTCACCCCGCATTTTACCACATGGAACCAACAGTTAAACTCTCAGAAAGGTCTAGTAACTTACCCAAGGCCATATAGCCAGTGAGAGATAGGATTCACTAAATCCAGGTTGGGCCCCCGGTATGAATGGAGCTTGATAAAAGGCCTAGCATGGGGCAGGCGCTGAACTGTCCATTCTGTCCCAGCTTCTGGCACATTCTATGCATCCCAAGGCTCTCTACAGAGGCTGGGGATTCAGCTGGAGATGCAGACCGGAGTAGAATCTTGAATATGAGAAGCCGGAGGCTGGGCATAGGGTGGGGAGTAGGCCGTGAGGTTGACAGGTTGTCCTCCGTACTCCTGTCTCCCCAATATAGGATTGCCAGCATCTCCAAGATCTTCCCCGTGCTTATGCTGTATCGCCTGTGGGAGGAGGGCATCGTTGCCTCCCTGGATGACCCTCTGGAGCGCTATGCCAGCACCTTCTCCATCAACAACCCGCTGGGCAAGGCCCAAGACCCTGAACCACAGGACCCAATGGGGGAATTTGAAGAGATGGGCTCCCTCCCAAGGCCTTCTTCTGTCACTCTCCGGAGGATGGCCAGTCAGCTGTCAGGTGAGCCTCAGAATTGCCCAGCTGAGCCAATCCATATCCGAGGGCCTGGGGGGCAGGCACAGGACACAGATTCCCATCCATTAGGACTCTGCTCTGGTTCCTGAATGGCCATGGGTGGTGGCCATGGTAGGAAGAGCTGAGGTAAGCCGGGGATACTTTTTTTTAAAAAAACTTTATTTTAGAAATGTGTGTATGTGTGTGCATGTGTATATGCCATATGTGTGTGGGTGTCCACAGAGGTATGTACCAGACCCTCCCCAGCTGGAGCTACAGGTGAGTGCCGAGAGCTGAACTTGGGTCTTTGGGAAGAGCAGCTTTAGCTGTCATCTCTCCAGCACTGGGACTCATTTTATTTGAGACAGGGTCTCTTGTAGCCCAGGCTGGCTCCAAATTCACTGTGTAGCTCAGGGCGACCCTGAACTTCTGGTCCTTCTTTCTCTACCTTCTGAGTGCTAAGATTACAGGCATGTGCCACTCCGTTTTGCATGTATGTCATTGGGGGAGGGAACTCAGGGCTTCACATGTGCCAAGCAAGCATTGCACCAGTTGAGCTCCGTCCCTGGCCCGAACCTGGGAATACTGATCAGGCAGAGAAAAGCTCACAGACAAATGATCCAGGATCTGTGTATCGTGCCAATGGCAAGGCAACAAACTGAAACTGGTAGGGAGCTCTACAGTGAGGACCTAGACTCCCTGAACACGCACATAAAGGACAGTGTGGAAAGCCACAGCCCACAGGGGACAGAGGTGGAGGACAGGCACAGAAATGGCTGTGGAATATTTAAAGATGCCAACCCTTGTTCACTGAAACACACACGCAACTTAAAACCACACTGAGACACACTGTTCCCGTCAGACTGGCAAGACAGAAATAGTGGGTGCACTGATCGGGGAAACCAGGGAGATGGTGTCCTCGTCCACAACAGTGGAGGGAAATTAAATTGGCTTAAATTTAACACCCCTGTGCTGGCTAGTTTTATGTCAGCTTGACACAAGCTAAAGTCATCTGAGAGAAGCGAACCTTGATTAAGAAAATGCCGCCATAAGATCTGGTTGTAGACAAGCGTGCAGGGCATTTTCTTAGTAGTGACTGTTGTGGGAGGGCCCAGCCCATTGTGGGTGATGTCACTCCTAAGAGGGTGGTCCTGGGTTCTACAAGAGCTGAGCAAGCCAGAGGGAGAAAGCCAGTAAGCAGCATTCCTCCATGGCCTCTGCATCAGCTTCAGCCTCCATGTTCCTGCTTGGCTTCCCTCGAATTGTGATAGGTAAGTCAAATAAACCCTTTCCCCCGCCAACTTGCTTTGGTCATGGTATTTCATCACAGCAACAGAAACCCTAACTAACTCCTTCCCAATAAACAAACAAATGTTCAAACCTGTATGAAGGCAAATTCAAATATTGATAACAACAGTTCTCTGTCTTTTTGAGTTAGTGTCTCAAGTAGCCCAGGCTTTCCTCACACTCTCTAGGTAGCTGAAGAGGACCTTGAACCCCTGATCATCCTGCCTCCAGCTCCTGAGTGCCTGCCACCACCCCAGTCCATTCGTCACCAGTTAATTAGGCTGGGGGTCAACAGTACAGTGTGCACTTGGCATGTGAAAAGCCCTGGGTTGAGGACCAGCAACAATGGGGAAAAAAGAGCATACATTCCCTTGGACTGAGAAATCCCACTTCTAGAAAATTCTGCTGCAGATGCGGTCACCCCGTGTAGCATAAACAGGCTCACAGTTATTCACTGAATAGTGTTTACAATAATGAGGGGAGCCAGTGGGAAGATACATACCTGTAGCCCAGCACTTCCAAGATGGAGGCAGGAGGATCAGGAGTTCAAGGTCACCCTGGGCTCTCATGAGACCCTCTCAAAACACAAAAACCAAAACAAGAAGAAATGACCTATATGTTCCTCACTAGGGGGATGGCTATGCAATCAAATACCATATAGCTCTAAACCAGTGGTTCTCAACCTTCCTAATGCTGTGACCCTTTAATACAGTTCCTCATGTTGTGGTGACCCCCCAACCCTAAAATTATTTTTGTTGCTGCTTCGTAACTGTAATTTTGCTACTGAATGGTGTCTCAGTTCCTAAGACCATCGGAAATATGTGCTCTCTGATGGTTTTGACCCACAGGTTGAGAACCACTGCTCTAAATGACATTCTTTGTTTATGGATATGAAATAAGTAGGAGAAAAGTTCATGTATTATGTGCTGCTACAGAAATAAAGATAAAAATTACATAAAGACTATACAAACATACCAATTACAAAAACATGTTTATGTATGAGGCGTGTGTAATATACATGGTTATATACCATGCTATGTATTGTATAAATATTAATTTCTTCTTACATTTTTTTGTTTGTGTGTGTGGTGTGGTCACGTGCACACCATGGCACTTGTGTGGACGTCAGAGGACAATTTATAGGAGTTTGTTGCCTCAGGACCGACACAGGGGTCCTGGGGATTGAACTCAAGGAGTCAGGCTTGTAGGTAGGCACCTTTACTGGATAAGCCATCCTGCCAGCCCTAAATATTAAATATTTCAGGTTGTATTAAATGCCTTTGCAAGGCCTGGTCTTGGTGGCACCTGCCTGCAATCCCAGCACCTGGGAGAGCAGAGAGAAGAAAGAAAGGAAAACAGTTTGCTTCCAGGAAGGGGAAATCATGGCCTGCTGGGGGTGGGAGGAGGGTAGGGGAGGCTTGTGAGAAAAGGTGATTTGGTGGCAGTCTAGCGATGGGACTTCCCAGGCAAAGCACAGGTCCTGCAGGCCTGACCACTGCTCTTTCCTAGGACTTCCCCGGAGGCTGCGGGGCACTTCTCTGTTGTGGAGGGGCAGCACCCAGGAGGCTCTGCACCTGCTCAGGGATGATGTCCTGGTGGCTGACCCAGGAAGCAGGTGAGGAGTGTGCCCTGAAGTCCAGCTACACTTGAGGAAGTGTTTCTCCCAGATGGTTAGAGTCAGCCGGGTTCTGGGGATCACTGAATAGAGTCCACTCTACAGCCAGAAATAGAGAACATCCTACTGAGGCCCGGACGGGCAGGCACAGCAAGGCCTGGAAGAGCTGGGCCCAGAATCCGGGTCTGTTCCAGTCTCCGGGTCCCTCATCAACTGAAATGTTTATTAAGCATCTGCTCTGGGGATGGCATGGTTGGGCACATCTAAAAACAAACAAACAAGACACAAAAAGCAATTAAGGCAACTACTCCACCCAGATTCTGTTAAGCACTGGATATACCAGCAAACATTTGACCAAGGATCCTTTCTACAGTTTACACTGATGAGGGAGACACAGTGAAGAAATAAACGACACAAATACAGATTTTGCCGCGATGGCTGATGGTGTGCAGATAAAAGCCTGACCGCTGAACAAGAAGTGTAGTTTTGAGAGCTTGGGGTGGGGGTGAGGGTGGGGGTGGGGGAGGACGGACAACACACATCAGACAGAGGCTCCTGGCACTCCTCTGACACCCTGGGCCAGATTTCCTTCTGCTTCTCCAAATACTGGAGGTCATCTGTTCTTTCCCTCCTGGTGCCACCCACCACACTGTCCTGGGGATCATATCCAGGACCCCATCCCGATGCCCCTTTCTCTCCCTCCAGATGCCACTACAGCACGCTGGCCTTTTCGCTTCTGGCCCACGTGCTGGCTGCTCACACGGCACAGGGCAACTATGAACGCTGGGTATCTGAGCAGGTGCTGGAACCGCTGGGGATGAGCGACACTAGCTTTACACTGACCGGAGCTGTGCGCGCTCGCCTGGCTGCTGGCTTCTATGGCAGCGGCCAGTCTGCACCGCTCTACGATCTGGGCTGGTACAGGCCATCGGGCCAGATGTACTCGACGGCTGCAGACCTGGCCAGGCTGGCGGTTGCGCTATTGGGCGCAGGGCCCCGACGGCTGCTGCGGCCAGACAGCCTGGCCACGCTGCTGTCACCGCTGCGCGCCTGTGCCCACGGCTACTTCGCTCGCGAAACTGGTACACCCTGGGAGTTCCACGAGCAGCGCGGATACCGAGTGGCGCGCAAGGACGGCGACTTGGACGGCTATGCCGCCAGCTTGGCGCTCGTGCCACCGCTGCGCTTAGGATTTGTGTTGTTGCTGGCGGGGCCGCGCCCACCCACGCGTGACCTGGTGGCTGATGCCCTGGACGTGCTACTGCCTGCTCTGGAGCACGCGTTGCGCGATGCTGAGCGCGCCCCTGCGCCCCCGCCCAGCGCGCGCCCGTTTGCAGGCTTCTTCACCTTCGCTAACCGCACCTTCTACGAGGTGCGCGCTGCGGGGCCGCGTGGCGAGCTGCGCTTGCGCCAGTTTGGGCCGCGCGTGGAGGCGCTCGTGCCCGCCGCCTTCCGATCGCTCGCCCTGCGCCACGTGCGCGGCCGCATCTTCCAGCTGCACGTGGCTCGTGAGTTCCCGTGCACGCTGCCGTTCGCAGACGCCTGGCTGTCTCTGGAGGCGCAGCATGGGCAGCTGGTGCGTTTCTATCCGCTGGACCGCCACGGGCTGGCGCCAGGCTTCGACGTGCCGGGACTCAACACCTACGGAGTGCTGCGCCTGCAGCGCAGGCCGGTGTTCGGCTCCCAGTGAGCTGGGGATCCCTGCGCGCGCCCTAGCGCAGCGCCCATCCATGCCTTTGCACTACTCATGCATGCAACCATCCTCATGCCTCCTGCCCGTCCACACCAGCCTGATGCTCTCCTCTTACCTGTAGCCTCCTCCTGCAACCTCCCCCTCTAGCCTCTTGCTTACAGCCACTCTTCCTGACACTGCCTGCCTCCCTCTCACCTTCTGCCACTGCAGCCTCGCCATACCTGCAGCCTCCCTTCAGCCTCTCTTCCTTGCAGCCTCCCCTGCATGAGTTTGTCCAGCTCCAGCCTTGCCCTGCCTCCAGCTTCTTCCCACCCGAGGTTGGCAGGGAGGTCCACCAGAGAACACAATAGTTGGCAAAGTGTGTGTGTGGGGGTCTTCCTTGGACCACAGCTGGTTTCCAACTGCCCTTATTCACTTGGGAGGAAGAGTTATACAAGAATTTACAGTGAGCATTTAAACACGTAGGCATTGCCCTGCCACAGTGATACAAGTCAGCACTTGGGAGAATCAGGAGTTTGAGGCCAGCCTGGACTGCAGGAGACTGTTCAGACAATCAAACAAATACTGAAACATTATTTTTGTGTCTGTTGAAACAAAGACAAAATACCGGGACTGGTGCTGTCTTTTAAAAACCACTCTTTCTGGGCTGGGAATATAGCTCAGAAGGTAGAGTGCTTATGTAAGACTGCTTAAACACGGTGTGGTAGCACATACCTGTAACTCCACTACTGGGGAGATGGAGGTAGGAGGATCAGGAGGTCCAGGCCAGTCTGAGCCACATGAGATGCTGTTTAAAAGAACAAGAGTTTTTGTTTTTGTTTTTAATTGAGTTACAATTTGCCTAATATTAAAGGCACCATCAGGTGTGGTTCATATATTCATTTAGTGGGGCTGCAAATATAACCCAAGACATTGCATACTAGGCAAGTGCTCTACCAACTGAACTACATCCCCAACCTGAGTTTGGACGATTTAGAGAAATATTTATACCCGTCAGCACAATCAAGGTCTGTGAGACTTCCATCACCCCCAAAGCACCACCCCTGCAGTCACCTCCCTCCCTCTCCTCCTCCCCCAGCCCCAGGCAACCACAGGACGGTGTCCTGTCATTTTAGATTAGTTTCGCCTGATCCTGAATGTGGTGTTAATGGAATCACACCGTGGAGGCTGTGTGTGCACCTCCTTGGGCTCAGTGTGCTGTATTTGAGGTCTGAGTCTTTATGTGCATCCATAGTTCATTGCTTTTTATTCCACGGCATGGCGGTGCCATTTTATCCTTTCCTCCGCTGATGGACAGTTGGGTTGTTCCCAGATGGAGGTTGTTAGGGAAAGATGTTGTGTGCAAGTTCTCCTGTGTGCATAGGCTTTCATTGGCTTGGGTAAGTTTCTAGATGTGACTGCCAGGCAGTCTTCCAAAAGCTTGGTGCCATGTTCTATCCCCACATGGAAATGTGTGGTGGTTCTGTTGCCCACGTATGTGGCAACACTTGGCTCTGTAAGTCTTTTTAATTTTAGCCATGCTGATAGTTCTGAAGTCATATCTCACTGTGGTTTTAACTGTATTCTATTTATTGAATTGTAAAAGATATATATGTATATAAGATATATATGTATAGATGCACACACACTCTCTCTGGATACAGTTCCCTCCACTCTTTGGATTGATTTTTTTCATTTTCCTTTTTTATGTACATCAGTACTTACATATTTTGAAACACAATCTCCCGTAGTTTAGGCTGCTGTGGAACTCACTCTGTAGCCCAGGGTGACCTTGAACTTGTGAATCTCCTGCTTCCACCTCCTGAGTGCTGAGATTATGGGCATGCACCACCACACCCCATTTATGCAGTACTGGATACAAACCCTCAGGGTTTCGTGCATGCTAGGCAAACTGTTCCATCTGAGCTACACTACCAACCCGTTCCTCTTTGTAATGTATATTTTAAAATGTTTATGTGTGTGTGGTAGTTTGGGTTATGTTTTCATGAGTGTAGGGCGATGTCAGAGCTGGAGTTATGGGCAGGCTGCTGTGAACCTGTGGGTGTGGATGCTGGGAACTAAATTCGGGTCCTCTGCAATAGCAGTATGAATTCATTTTTAAAAAAAATGATTTATTTATTCTTATTTTACATGCATTAGTATTTTGCCTGCATGCATATCTGTGTGAGGGCATCAGATCCCCTGGAACTGGAGTTACAGGCAGTTGTAAGCTGCCATGTGGGTGTTAGGAATTGAACCCAGGACCTCTGGAAGAGCAGCCAGGGCTCTTAACCACAGAACCACTTCCCCAGCTCTCCCACCCCAGGTATTAAAATTTTAAAGACAGGGTCTCACTACATTGGCCAAACTCCCTTTGAATACCTATCTCCTTGACCTCTTGAGTTGCTGAATCACAGTTATGTGCCCTGTGCCCATTTTCTTAATGGTGTTTTGAAGAGCAGAGTTTCAACTTTTTTGTTTGTGTATTTTTTTGAAACAGGGTTTCTCTATGTTAACAGCCTTGGCTGTCCTGGAAAACTCTTTGCAGACCAGACCAGACCAGACTCAAACTCACAGAGATCTGCCTACCTCTGCTTCCTGAGTGCTGGAATAAAGGTGTGTGACATTATGCCTGGCAGGTTTTAACATTTTGATGAGATTTATGCCTGTTAAAACCAATGCAAAGTTAGGGGTTACGTTTCATATAACACACAGACAGACAGATAGACACACACACACACACACACACACACACACACACACACACACACGCAAGCACTAGAGCTTGAAGCCAGGGTCTCATGTGTGCTAGTAGGCAGATGATCTCCCAGTACACAATATGCTCAGCTCCCATGTGTCTTTTAAAAGCTTTAGCTTTTAATTTTGAGATAATTATAAATCTCCATACAAGGGTCAGAAATAACTAGAGTAGCCTTTACGCAGTTTCTTCTCCCAGGGACATTGTGCAGAATGTTGTAAGACACTGATCTAATGCAGCCAAGATCCAAAGCTTTTTCCTCAGCGCAACAGCCCTGCCTTCCCCACTCCTAGCCACCTCCACCTGCTCACCAAGCTTTGCCCTTTCCTTGCCCTAGCAAGCACAGCCTGCTCTGTATTTCTGGAATTCTGTCATTTTAGCACGATCACATATTAGGGGCTGGCAAGACGGTTCCTCGGGTAGAGGGGCTTGCCTGACAGCCTGAATTTTATGCCCAGAACCCACACGATAGAAGGAGTGAATCAACTACCCCGAGTTGTTATCTGGCCTTCACCTGTGTACCATGACACCTGTGTACACACACACACACACACACACACACACACTCACACACACAAGGATACATATATGTGCACAAGCACACTAAATAAATAAAATATTTAAATAAGGGAGAGGGCTGAAGAGATGGCTCAGCACTTGAAAGCACTTGCTGCTCATGCAGAAGACTGGAGTCTGATTCCCAGCACCCTCCTTGAGCAGCGCACAACTGTCTATAACTCGTTTCAGGGGGTCTGATGTGATCTTTTGGCTTCTCTAGGCACATGCCACATTCACATACATACACATAAAAGTAATTTTTTTTTTGAGATAGGGTGTCTTTGTGTAGCCCTGGCTGTCCTGGAACTCACTCTGTAGACCTGGTTGGCCTCAAATTCTGAGGTCTGCCTCCTGAGTACTAGGATTAACAGCAAACACCCCAAATAAAATAAATTCTTTAAAAAAGGAATTTCAGGTATTAAATGGAGTTGGGAGGAAGTTGGTAAACTTTGGGGATTTCCCCCAGCATTTAGGGTGGGTTTCCAGTCATTTCAAGTGGCTGCAAGCATCAACAGTTTGCTCCTTCTGGTTGCAGAGTAGAGGGCTCCATGGATGAATGGAACACTGTTTGTCTAACAATTCACCACTTTTTCCTCCTCCACCTCCTCGTCTTCTTTTCGAGACAGGGTTTCTCTGTGTAACAGTCCTAACTATCCTGGAACCAGATCTGTAGACCAGGTTGGCCTTGAACTCACAGAGATCTGCCTGCCTCTGCCTCCCAATTCGCCACCACTAACCTGCTGATCATTCATTTCTTGAAGGATGTCTGGGTTGTTTCCAACTGGCAGTTCCTATGAATAAAGTTGCTATGAGCATTTGTTTGTCCACATTTATGTGAACTTGCTTTTATTTCCCTGGGATAAATGCACCAGGAATGCAAAGGATTGGGGGCCAATGGAAGTATTCATTGTGGCCCAGGCTGGCCTCAAACTTGTGTTCCTTCGGACGAGCCTCCGATTCCAGGTATGCGCTGCCATGCCAAGCTTATTTTAATCTTTAATAGATGCCACTGTGATTCTAATTTACAATTTCCTAAAAGCTAATGATGTTGAAATTTTTTATGTGCCCCTTCCCATAGTACACCCATCTTTTTGTGTTTGCTCTCGTTGAGTTGCCAGTCATTTGTCGAATGCATGGTTTACAAGTGTCTTCTGGTATGTAGCTTATCATTCTATCCTCTTAGCATCCTTTTGCAGAGCAACACTTTAAAAATGTTAAAGTTCACTGGGTGGTGGTGGCGCACACCTTTAATCCCAGCACTCAGGCAGAAGCAGAAGGATCTCTGTGTTTGAGGCCAGCCTACAGAGTGAGTTCCAGGACAGCCAGGGCTACACAGGGAAATCCTGTCTTGAAAACAAAGCAAAACAAACAAACAAAACAAAACAAAAAGAAAGAAAAATTCATTTGAACAAACATTTGAATATACACATTCTAAAACCAGTGTGTATCATTATGTGGCAGAAAAGGACTTCAGACGGGATTGAGTTAAAGAGCTCTGTGTGTGTGTGTGTGTGTGCGCGCATGTGCACACACATGTGCATGAATGTGGAGGTCAAAGGGCAATATCAGTTGTCTTCACCTGTCACCCTTTGCCTTATTTTTGAGACAGTCGCTCACTGAACCTAAAGTTCACTGACCAGCTAGACTGTCTGACCAACAAGTCCCAGGACCCTCGTGCCTTGGCCTCCCTAACACCTATGATTGGCATCACCGCCATACCTGCTTCTCCATGGTGTTGGGTATGAGAACACAGGTCCTCATGCCTGCCCAGCAGGTTGCCGTTTCCTCAGTGCCTGTTGCTTCTCATCTCTCGTTATTTCACTCCTTGGCTGACTTTAACTTTATTGAGCTTTAATTTTTTTAAATTTTATTTCATGCTTTGCCTGCATGTACGCACATGCACCATGTACATTCCTGGTGTCCAAGGAGGCCAGAAGGTGGCACTGGAGCCTCTGGAACTAGAGCTACAGATGGCTGTGAGAGGCTATGATGGTGCTGGGAACCAAATGTAAATAAATCTTTAAGAGTTTGACATCATCCTCGGCTATATTCCGAGTTTTTTTGTCAGCCTGGAATACACGCGACCCTGTCTCAAACAAACACACAGATGGACTGGTGAGCTGAGTTAGCAGATAAAGGCCCCGGCAGCTGAGCCCGAAGAGCTGAGTTTGACCCACAGAATCCATATGACAGGGAGAACAGACGGTTCTGTCTCTGACTTCTTTGTGCATGCTGTGTTGAATGGCCCCTCTAATAATAAATATGTAAGTAAACAAATGTAAAAAACCATCATCAACAATAAAAGACCTCTCCTCCAGTCACCCGTCTCACCTCTTTTGGTCTTTGTTTGACCTCCTTGAGAAGGTAAAGCTCTCAATTCTTTTCAAGATCCCAGTGTCTTGACCTCCTGTGTTCCTTGATGTAGTGGCTCACATACTTGGACACGTGGTCTCTGGTTGGTGGCGGCGGCGCTATTTGAGAAGTTGTGGAACCTTTAGGAGATGGGGACTTGCTGGAGGAAGTGTGTCACAGGGGGCGGGTTTAAGAGTCTGTAGTCCCACCCCCACACCCAGTTTCCACTCTCTGCCCTCCTGTTGTAGTTGAAGATGTGATCTCTCAGCTTCCTGCTTTGCCTTCCCCACCATATGGACTCTCCCTCTGGGTCTGTAAGCGTAAACCAGCTCTTCCTTCCTTAAGATGCCTTTGGTCATGATATTTTCTCACAGCCACAGAAAAGTAATGAATACACTTGGTTAACCTGTAAGACCCCGTCTTAGGGTTTTTATTGCTGTGAAGAGACACCATGACCAACTGTTATGGGAAAAAAAACCCCAACAACATTTAATTGGGGTGGTGCACTACAATTTCAGAGGTTCAGCCCAGTATCATTGCAATGGGGAGCATAGCAGCGTGCGGGCAGATGTGGTGCTGGAGCGGAGAGTCCTATATCTTGTCTCAGAGGCAACAAGAAGTCGACTGACTCACTGGGTGGTATCCCGAGCATGGGAATCCTCAAAGCCCGCCCCTCTAGTGACACACTTCCTCTAACAAGGCCATACCCACTCCATCTCCTAACAGTGCTATTCCCTGTGAGCTTATGCGGATCAAATACATTCAGACCCCCACAGACCCTCATCCTGATCTCTTCCCCTGAGACCACGTCAGCTTCACCTTTTGCTGCATTCATTCACTAAGCTCTACTCTCCTCACCCAGCCTCACCCAGGCCCATCGTCCTGCCACTCTCACCTCCTTCGCCCTCTCAGGCTTTCTCAGACTCACCTGGCCCAGCCTCCATCCTCCGCGTTGATATTGCTACTCTCTTAATTGCTTTCCTAACTCCAGGCTCGTACATCTGGCTACCTGCTTGCCATCTAAGTGGCTAGGCTTCTCTAATCCCCGCCCCCGCCCCCCAGCCCACTTCTGCAGTTTTTCAAGAGCAGTGGTTAGGTTGAACCCTCAGAGAATCCTCCACAGGGTCTCTCGCCTCCACATCCAATCCATCAGCAAATGGCTTCAGCTTGGCTGCCCACTAGGTCTAATTGCTTCTTCCCGCCCCCATCTTCCTCTCCAGAGCTGTAGCAATGCCCTCCTTTCCCTGCTCCGTCTTTTCCCTCTAGCATGCTTCCTCTCCTGCATTTGCTTGACAGGCTATGGTTCCTGGCTACCCAACATTAATCTCGGTGTTTTGTAGATGTGATTAACAGCTTCATCCATTGACTTAAATTAAGGATTGTAGTTGGGGAATATTATTTTAAGGTGTGTGACTTGTTTACGCTGCATTTGTTTAACTCTGTGACGCTGTGATTCTTTGCCTGTCTAAAATACCTGATGCCTAATAAAGAGCTGAATGGCCAATAGCGAGGCAGGAGCAAGGATAGGCAGGGCTGGCAGACAGGGAGTATAAATACAAGGAGAACCGTGGAAGGAGGAGGAGCAAGAGAAGGAGGAGAGCAGGATGTCAGAGGTCAGCTACCAGCTAAACAGCAAGCCACTGAGTCGGAGTGAAAGTAAAATATACAGAAGTAAGAAAAGGAAAAAGCCTGGAGGAAAAAGGTAGTTGGGATTATTTAAGTTAGAAAAACTGGAAAGAAACAAGTCACGCTAAGTCTTGGCAGTAATAAGTAAGAATAAGTCTCCATGTGTAATTTATTTGGGAGCTGGGTGATGATTCCCTCCCAAAAGCCAAAAGAGTAAAACTTTGCACAAGAGCTTGTAGTTTATGTAATCTGGGTGGACCTCATTTAGTAGTGAAGGGCCTTCAGAAGAAAATGAGGTGGTTAGGTTAGAGAGGGAGTAGCCTCACCATGGTCAGTGGCATCTACCTGCTCCGGGACTTCCTGCCTGCTGCTGGTTGGTCCTCCTACCAATTGAGGATTTGCTGAGGAAATGCTAAATCAATTCCCTGAAATAGAATAAATCAACCTCCCTCCCTTTTTTTTCGAGATAGGGTTTCTCTGTAGCTTTGGGGCCTGTACTGGAACTAGCACGGCAAGCCTCTCAATTTTTCAGTGTTTTTTTTTTTGTTTTGTTTTTTTTTCTTCCTGAGGTCGGGATTCTCTGTGTAGTTTTGGCTGTCCTGGAACTCACTCCGTAGACCAGGTTGGCCTCAGACTCAGAGTGCTGGGATTAAAGGTGTGTGCTACCACTGCCCAGTTTTAAGTACATTTTTAAAATATTTTTTTTTAATTTGGAAAGGCCAATTTTATTATATTTTAATTAACAAAACCCATTTCTTGTATTTTTTGAAATTATAATTATAGCATGTCTCCCTTCCCTCTCCTCCAAACCCAACTGGAATTACAACCTGGGCCGCTTCTGAAAACAGCTTCTGTGTTGACCCCGAGGAAACACTTCCCAGAAGGCTTCCCCTCAGTGATGCTGCTCTCTTGTTGATCACGGCTGACTCTTCAGCCCCAAATGACCAGATACCATGGATTCTTCACACAAATGGTCCACTGGAGTCTTTGCTTCCCTCTGAAGCACCACAAGCCAGGCCGCCATCTTCTGCTCTGCTCCCAACAGTGTCATCCCCCGAGCTCCCGCAGAACAGCCCACAGGGCTCTCAACACTCAATGGCCTTTCTAGGCCAAAGTTCCAAAGTCCTCCCACAAACACCCCCAAACAACATGGTCAGGTCTGTCAGAGCAGAACCCCACTGTCCTGGTACCAACGTGTCTTAGGGTTATTATTGATGTGATGGAACACCATGACCAAAGCAAGTTGTGGAGAATAGGGTTAATCTGGCTTACGCTTACACATTATAATCCATCACTGAAGGAGGCTGGGGCAGGATACCTGAAGGCAGGAGGTGATGCAGAGGCCATGGAGGAATGATAGAGGAATGCTTGCTCTGCCTGCTTTCTTATAGAACCCAGGACCATCAGCCCAGGGATGGGACCACCCACAGTGGTCTGGGCCCTTTCCCCTTGATCACTAATTAAGAAAATGCCCTACAGGCTGATCTAATGGAGGCATTTTCTGAATTGACGCTCCCTCCTCTTTGATAACTCTAGCTTGGGTCAAGTTGACATTAAAAACTAGGCAGCACAGCATCCCAGCCCTACCTCTGGTTCCCGAGAACAGAAGCCAAGTGCTGGTCAGTTCTGCAGGGGCTCTCAGGAGACACTCTCTGCAGAGTGGGAAGCCACCCATGAGAACACATGGGAAGAGAGAGATTCAACACTGTGACTTTGGCACAGTCAAGGCTTGGCAGTATCCTGACCATCTTAGCCTTGAATCTGCCAGATATGTTGGGACACAGACCCTTCCTCTAACAGCCTTCACCTGACATCTCCATGGCAGACACGGCTGAATGTCAGCCTGAGCTGTGTTGTGGGCACAGAAGTTGCATGTGACCGATGTGGCCCCTGCCATTATGGGTTCCTGCTCACTAGGCCCTCATGGTGCTCATTTCGTCACCACCCATCCTCTAGGAGTTAGATGTCACCAGCCCATTTTACAGAGTTGGCAATGAAGCCAAGACGGCTAATCTCCACCCTCACCTTGATTGTACTGAGGATGCCTAGGAGTTCATAGTGTTTTCAAGGATGTTTCCAGATACGATAGCTCACAGGGCTCTAACCAATGAATGATTTAATTCATTGATGGATTTAGGATGTGAATAGAAGGCCAAGGAACCATCTCTGTGGGTAAAGGCACCGGGACCCATGTAATGGAAGGAGAGAACTGACTCCTGCAAGTTGTCCTCTGACTTCCAGCATAAATATGTAAATGTAATAAAATATGATTATCTGAGGGGGTGGAACTGCGAGAAGTGGGGTCCACTGGAGGAAGTCGTCACTGGGACGTGTGTCCTTGGGGCTGTATAGACCCATCCTGTGGCTGCTTTCTCTTTTGTCTGTTACAAGGCCAGAAAACTCCCAAGACACATATTCCCACTGCTGTGATGCTCTGCCCAAGCAAATGTGGACAAGTGGCCACAAACTGAGCCGTGAGTTAAAACAGCTCCTCCTTCCTCAAATGTGTTCCCATCCGCTGGTGTTTGGTGACAGTGACAAGACAGACACCTGGCACAAGGCTTAGCTGCTCATGTCATCTCTCCAGGGACACAGGGGCCACAACGGTGGAGTCCGGAGACATAAATAGCAGTAGTGCTCAAGCTTTGTATCTTGTTACTGCTTCCGGGTGACACCCTGCCTTTGCCCAAGCCAAATTCAACCCAAGACTCCATCTTTAGCCCTGGCAAACTCCTAATCATACTTCAGAATCCCACTCAGGGCTTCTGGGAATGCTCATTTGGTTCCCTGAGTAACTTTAGAGGAAATAAAATACTGAGCCCAAGGATTTATTTTTACAATTCACATTTATTTTGAAAAAAAAAAAAGGTTCAGCTAAAAATACTCCTACAAAGACATCGGAGTAACGGGGGCAAGGTTGCCATTGGATGCAGCTGGTGAGACTTTCTTGGCCACAGGAGTGGGGTCTAGAGGAGCCCCAGCCAACCCCACCCCCCGACACTGACCAGAGGATAGGGCAGTCCTGTGAAATCTGCCAGATACCCCAGTCCCTGGTTGAGAACAGTGGCCTGTATAGCTCAGACTGGTGGAGGTGGGGGAGAGGGTCTAGATGGCCCTCTCTGGCTCTGATAGCAGCTGGGGGGGGAGGGGCCCGGGTTCACACAAAGAGTGCAATGACCCCCCTGGGGACCAGGGATCTGCCAGACACGGGAGCTGACTATGGTGAGGGCCAAGTGAGGACCAGTGATGGCAGAGAATAGTGAGAAAAGTGTGTGGTGCTGGGGTCCAAGACCTCTTGCTGGCTGTGTGACCTGGGGGAGCCAGCATGTTGCCTTTCTGAGCTTCCCAGCCCATGGGGTGGCTGTCGTTATTGCGCCTGTCTCACGGAGTTGCAGGGCTGTATCTAGAGGTGATGCACAGAGCCCCTGTACATTGTTGGCACTGAAGAAATAGCAGCGGTGATGAAAACCAAGCAGTCATTGCTCTTCCCTGGAGTCCAGAGACTGCGAGTGAGGGTCCCTGCCAGGTCCACCGGGGATCAGTTGCTGAGGCATCAGAGTCCCCTGTCCACAGAAAGGAGGATGGACGGACGATCACAGAGCTCTGGGACATTCACAGTCCTCCTTGGAACTGGTCTCACTGTAGGAGGCGGTGGCTAGAACTGGAAGGAACAAGAGGGCTCCTTGGAGGGAGCAGGTGCTGTCAGCCACAAAAACTGCAAGCGTCCTAGGGAAGGAACCCGACTGGAAGTCTGTATGGAGACCAGTATAGGAAATGCAGTCTGGTGCCTCTCCACCCTCCTGCTTTCTCTCTGGTACGGGGAGCTCTTACCCCAGCTGACCCTTTCCAGGCAGAGCTCCCCAGCAAGTGGGTACTACAGCCTGTGTGAGGGTTTTGAAGAGGCAGCTGGAACAGCTGGGCTGCCTTCTTCAATCAGGCCTGGTGAGGGCTCTTCTGAGTCCCCCTAGAGACTGCCCCACACTCCAATGAAGGTTCTGTAGTCCCTAGAGTCCATCTTCATCCAGATCCAGGATGAGGCTGTTCCTAGTGCCTGTGTTCCTCTGTCCCCATCTCTTCTCTCTCCCCCCCCCTCTTTGTGCTTTTTTCTTTTCTGCTAGGGTCCCAAGGTTTGGGGAGCAACGAACCATCGGGCTTGAGATGTCAAGAATTAGCACAGAGTCACCTAGTGTGGAGTCTCACGAACACAAGTCTCTTATGCTGGCATCTTAGGAGACTGAGTTTGGCGGATCATAGGCTCTTGAGGTCTTTTGGCCCTTGGAATGCTAGAATTCTTGGTTCAGCAGGATCCAGAGTATATGTGGCCTTGGGTTATGAGACGTTTTCCTGCGGCCAGTCCTCCTTGCTCTCCTTCCTCCTACCATAGCCCTTTTCTCCAGCAGGGGGTGCCAGGCCTCGAGGAGCCCCAGGTGCCTTTGTCCACCTGCTTCATGTCTGTTTGAGTGGCAGAGATGGTGGGCTCTGGGGATTTGAAGGTCAGATTTACCTAGAGGCCCTGCTCAGCCTTACTCTGGCGCACCAGGCCAGGTATGTAGCAAGCAGGACTGCACGGTGGCATTGGGAGTGTTTGGTCTCCACAGGGTGGTCCCGGCTGAGATACAGGGCCCCTCTGAAGTATCAGGTTCCCATTTCTTCCAGGATCAGCTTTCCTGAGGCGGTCATCCTGCTGTGAACTTGACTCAACTGGACTCTGGGGCTGTGGGTTGGTTTTTGTTTTGTTTTGTTTTGAATTTTTCTGAAACCCTAGCCCAGTCTGAGTACATTCCTGAGGGTCTCTGCTGCCTCCTCCACTGCCAGGGTCTTAGTTTGTGTCTGGGCTCAGGCATCTTATCTGATGTGAAGCTTTGCCCTAAGTCCTGCTCTGTACACTTGGCGCAGTTGGTTAATAGGGTTGTGGGGTGGGGGTGGGGGAAAGGGAAGAGCTCAGGGGTGGGAGGAATCTCCCACTGTTCAGATGGGGAATTCTGACTCGGGGGGGAAAGGGGGGGAGCCCTGGAATCCTCAAGTTTGGCACTCAGGAGTGGGGGTGATAGAAGCACTTGCAAAACTCTAGCTAGTAGGCAGAAGGAGGCTGTAGGTGAAAGGCCTGGCTGGGGTCCCTGGGGAGTCCCCCCTGAGAGCCACATTCCTCACTAGCAAAGAGGGGGCAGTAATATTTTGGCACTTGGCATAGGGTAATGTGTTCAGCTATTAGGCCTTGAGGCTTCAACCTCCTGAGATGAGCTTGAGAGGTGGGGGTCGGGGAACCACACTCTGAACCCACTTTGGCCACAAAGTCCTTTTCTATGACCAACACTCCAACCCCGATTTCCCGGCAAAAGACACAGGACTGGGGCCAAGATCATTCTCCAGTCTGTTTTGTGGTAGCAGTCACTGGCTGGGAATCTGAGTCAAGGCTGGTTGGTGAAGCATGCCCATGTGTGGACGTACACAGCTACAATCAGAAGCAGATGGGCTGAGGGTGTGGCTCAGTGGGTAGAGCACTTGCCTTCTGTGCACGAAGACCCGGCTTCCATCCCCAGCATTGCAAAAAACCAGGCACAGTGCTGCACGCCTGCAATCCCAGCACTCGGGAGGTGGAGGCAGGAGGATCAGAAGTTTAGTAATGGTCGTTCTTGCCTTCACAGTGAGTCAGTCTGAGGCCAGTCTGGGCTATATGATACTCTTTCAAAAACAAAAAGGATGAACCAGAGACTATAAAGCCCCACCCCCTCTGTCCTGAGCAGCTGGAGTGAGGCTGGTTCATCTGTGTTGGTGGCGGAAAGTAAACAGCAGGGTCTGGACCCCCTTGGAGTCACAACAGCTGTTTTTGGAGGCTCTTTCTTCCAGGGCAGGGGTGGCTGGGGAGTTTTGGTTTGATGGCTGAACTGACTCTTCTTCTAGAATCTAACGTCTGTCCTGTTGCGCTCTACTCAAGAGTCTCTGTGGCTGGACCGTAACACCATGCCCTATGTGTCTTCCCTGCCTTCACACCAACCCAGGCTTCCCAACACCTCAAGATGCCACTGAGCTGAACTGTTGAGGTGGCTACATATTAGAGTGACATTTCTATCATTCTATCATCTTCAAGACAGCTTCCCCTGGAGGTGCCTCCCCACCCTGACAGCCCATCCCATCTAGCTTTCTCTTCTCTTATGAGCCAAAGCCAGATGATTCCTTTGCTTGCCGCACCAAAGTGATCATGCTCTAGTGGGCACACTCCTTTCAGGAGCTGTGACTCTGAACCTCGGTGTTTCTCTTAGGTCCTCTTTGCAGGACTGAGGTGAACAAAGGGCTTTCCAGGCCTGGCTCACCCAGCCTGATGTTCTTGCTTTATAGATGGGAAGCCGTGGCCCAGTGAGCAACAGCATCCTCCAGGAGCCCATGTTAATGACTGGAGTAGGTAGGTTATATCCTGTCCTTTGTGTTTGTACCATTCCCTGGCTGGGTGGTTCCTTTGGGAACCATCCCTGGAAAGATGACAGGGTTCTGGAGAACCAGGAGTGGGTGGTGGTCTGGGGTGGGAGTCTTTCCTGTGCTTCTGCAGAGGTGGGAGCTTCCAGATTTCTGGGGAAGAGCCTTTGATCTGTGAGGGGTGCAAGGTTAGTGAGTGCCCACAAGGGGGCAGCATAGAACTCTCAGGCAGTCACAGAATGGGTGGTGCTCTGGATGCTAGAAAGGCTGGGCATGAAGCCCCAGCCGGTAAGCAGATCACCTAAGGGTCAGATCTGCTCAGAGGCTGTGGGTTCAGTGCTAGGGATGTCACTATTGATCTGTCTTGCCCATGACTTCTCAGGTAACTTTTTTCCCTCCCAGAGACAGGGTTTAGCATGGCCCAGGCTGGCTTTGAACTCACTAAGTAGCTGAGGATGACGTTGAACGTCTGATCCTCTTGTGTCCACTTCCTCAGGACTGAGTTGACAGTCACATGTTACCATATCTGGTTTATGCAGTGCTGGGGATGGAACTTGGGGCTTTGTGCGTTTCAGGCAAGCATTCTAGCAACTTACCAGCCAGACACTTTCAATACCATCTCAGGAACAGGCCTGTTGATCACCACCAACGAACGGCCTATTGGGGAGCTTCTGCGGTGGGTGGCACAGCTTCCTCCTACTTAGTCTGGCCCTTTGTGACTCTGCCAGGCATACTGGCCCCGTTTCCGTGATGCCCTGGCTTAGGTTCACAAGACAGCTTTCTTTCCTCAAGAAACAAAGCCTGCACTGAGCAGCCGGAAGCATCTCCTGATGCTGGGCAGGTGGGAGCTGGTGCTTGGGGAGGCGGAGCCAGGAAGGGATTAGTAACTAGGCAGCAGATAGCTCCAAGCTGTGTGCCCATGCGAGTGGGCAGCCTTAGTGGAAGGCGCTTGGCAGCAGGGTCTACCACTCCCTGCTGAGCAGTCACGGAGAAGTGAGGGAGGACACACTGTCCCATGATTGAGAAGTGAACAGTACCTACACCCAGGACAGCCACAGTGATGTCCGTCTGATACCCCGAAGAGGAGACAGAGGGTCTGGATAGCACCCGTATTCTGAAAGGAAATCTGTAGAGTCCCATGGCTCTACATGAACACACTGGGCTTTAGTAGGCGGGCTGGCTAGAAGATACCAGCCTAGTGGCTCAAGACAGGAAGCCATCTGACGGAAACATTGCCAGCCAGGCCTCGTGGGGCTCTGGAGTGGGGGGTGGGGGAGGTGGGCTGGGGAGACAGTTAATCTACAGAGCATCAGGGCAGCTCCCACCAGAAGGTGACCTTGTGTGCTGGGACAGCTGCCATCCGTGCTGGGCATCTTTGGGGGCATAAAGGGATGGCCAATGGGCCACCATTGGCCGCTTGGTGGGAAACTTGCCAAGACTTTCTCTGTGGCCAGCCCTGCTGTCTTCACCCCAGAGACAACTTTCTTCTCTAATCCCTTCCTTCCCTCTGCTCTAAGGACAGGTGAATAACAGATGACAGGCTGGGTTATGATTACTTTGCTGACCATGGGGCCTTTTGCTGGTGGCCCGTGGCCCCAGTCTTCCCCACTGGACAGGCTCCTCAAAGATGCTCAGCAGACAAAGGGAAAGGTCCTGAGATGTGGTGTCCCTGGGATACCCCCTCCTCTTTGACAGACTTATCTGCAGAACACACACTTCCTGCCACCTCCTACTGCGCACACACAAAAAAACCACTTACAGTAAGTCTGAGCCCTTAGCGTGGGACAGCACTGTGCGGGTGAGGGGACTGTACCTGTGGCTGACTGGGGGTCCACAGACCCCACATCACAACCACCTGACCACAGCTCACCCAATACCCATAGTCCCTGTCCTCTGGCAGGGGCATTCGGAGTCTCATGTACACCCCTGCTTCTAATGTGTCTACCGTGTGGCTCACTCTGCAGAGCTGAGCTAATCCATTGCCTGCCTGTGCTTCTAATGACTCCGAGCTACAAAGGCTACATGAGCTCCCCCCACCCCGCTCCTCCATGAATTTCCTCAGTCTGGGCCTTTAGGATCCTGGAGGAGGGGGGCAGCATGGGGGTTGGGAAGAGTCCCTCCTTTGCAAGAGCATTCAAAGTCATTTGGCAGGTCCCAAAAGTGACAGGGTCTTTTTCTCAGAACTTACAGAGTACAGGGGTCATTTTATAACTAAAGCATTTATTTCCATTCAATTCACTAACGGATTGTTCTGCTTGGGTTCCTGCGTTGGCTCACAGGGGAGTCTGTGGCCAGTCCCCTTGGCTGACGATGTTCCTCTGGCCAAGACCTTCAGACCTGGGCAAAGGCCTCAGGGAAGGAAGAAGTGGGAGAGAGAGAGAGTCACATGGTCTCCGGGGGGTACCCTTGGAGGGCTGGGGTGTCACAGTGAATGATCAGGGTCCTGACGTCCCGGGTAGCCTGCTCCAGGCTCCCAGAGGTGAAATTGGGTTTTGGCCATCGGAGAGCACCCAAGAACCTGAAGGGGCCTCTGTGCCTGCAAAGTACCAGCTAGAACAGGGCAAAGAGCGTGAAAGTGTGCAGGGAGGCAGGGAAGACTTCCGGCCTAGGAGCCCCCATCTGCCTCAGTCTGCTTTCCAAGGTGGGATGCTTGGTGCAACTCCTTCCACTCCCCCAGCCCCACTGAGGTCTCTGAATGACTCAGGTGGCCCTGTGACAGTTGGCTTTGGTGAGGCCTGGCAGCAGGTGGGAGGAGGGAGGGGTGTCAATGAAAAGCATATAAAAATCCAGAAATGTGCATATAAAATCTCGCCCTTGGTGTATTGCCTAAGTCAGTAAGCAGAAAGCACCTTCTTCCTGGAGAAGGATCAAGTCCTCAAAAGGTAGGAAATGTCAAAGTGTCTCTTCATTGTCATTTAAAAAAAACCCAACAAACAAACCCTCCCCAGACCAAAGCCACCCCGATCAAAATACCCCCAGTCCATGAATTGCTGTAAACAAACCCAGATGCAAGATCAATGCTTCTCAGTGGCAGTCGTAGCTGATGACAGTCACCCACAGCATTGTCCTCAAGGTGAGGCTGAGCCGGGGAGCAGGCACCCGGGCAGGGCCTCCTGGGGCTGCAGACCTGGGTGGCTTGCCTCAGGAAGATCTGGCCTGTTTGGTGTGACCTGGGAGGCCAGAAGCTCCTCTTCCGCCTCCTGAACCATTAGCTGAAAGTCTCTCGGAGTTTTTGAAATCGTCTCCCAGGACAAAACTAGTCTCCTGTCTGCTGGCGGCAGCTGGAATGGACTTCCTTGGAGCCTATTTGGGCTAGCTGCCTGTCTTTCTGCCCCTTGTGCCTAGGGCTGGGCTGTTAGTGACGCTCCAAGACACAGCTAAGGCCAGGCAAGGAGGGTGGCCCATCTCTTCCCTTCATTATTAATTATCCTGGAAATATTTCCTGGCTCCGGCCAGCTCAACCTTCCCAGAAGGAGCTGGAGAGAAAATGCTTTCGGCTTCCAATGGGACAGACCGTGTGGATCTCCCAAGCCCTTTTCTTTTCTCCCCTAAGAACCATCATCACTCTTCTTATGAGAATCCTCTTGGAACAAACGGTCCTTGCCTGTCCCGCCCCCTCCCAGATCTAGGTGCGTGTTCCCCCCTTTCCCTTTTCCTTCCTTTGACTTGCATGGGTTCTTGGTGACGTCTTGTTGGCTGGAGTGCTGCTTGGTTCTTCCTGTTGCCTTGTGGCCTCCTGGCAGGTGGCTGACCCTGCAGTGGACAGGGCAGCAGAGGGACCAACGTAGGGGGCTTAGGGGGCGGAGTGGAGGAAGAGGCGAGCTGAGGCAGGCGAACGTCAAACCTCCACAGACTGGATCTGGTTCATCTGGGCCCGCATCACCTGGATACTGTTCAGGATTTTTTTCTGGTGGCCAGCTAGGGTGACCCCAACCCGGAGAATGTCCCTTTGGGAGAGATGGACACAGTTACCAAAACGTATGTGTTGAGGGGGTGGTGGGCCAGATGCCTTAAGTTCCCCAGACCCTTTTGTGCTGAGGGATAGGAAAAGGATGTGGGGATGGGCAATAGGTATCAGGCTGGACTAAGAGACTCTGGGGCCAGATCAGCCAATGCAGAGGCAGGAGGCCCTTTTTCCTTCTGCCATCCAGAAGCAGGGATGGACTTGTATTGGCCATATACCCACTTCCTTGTTCTCCTTCACTAAACCCTGGTTTGTAGATGAACTTCCCAGACTTTTGGGAGGCACCAGGCAGACCCAGCTACAGATCTGGATGTGTATGACTCCTTAGTCCCTGCTACCCCTGCTACCCATTACCCCTGCCTACTCACTCTCCAGTGACCCCCATCAGGTTGGTGGGGTGGTAGGTGGGGAGCAGGTGTCAACAGCAATGGGTGGAGGTTGCTAGGCACTTACTCCATCATCATCTGAGATACAACGTCAAAGGAGGTGAAGCCGGCATTGGCGAAGCTCTCCTTGTACTGGCCCATCTTGATGGCTTCCAGCCACTCATCCACTGTGTTAAAACTGGTGTAGTCAGGGATCGTTCGGTCCAGCAGTGGCAGGTTGATGCTGGGGGAGGAGCAGGGGACAGGGGATGGTCAGGGCACATACTTATAGTCAGGTGGAGGATAGGAATGCGTGTGGTACCTGTGTGGGTATCCCTGTGTAAACATAGGTGAGTGTGTGTAGGTGTTTATGCGGAATACGGACATTAGTTAGAACTTGTATAAGGGAGTATCTATGAGTGCCGGAGGAACCTGGAAAGCTGGGGAAGGCTCTGGGAATCCCCAATTATAGGAGGGCTTTGGTTGGACGATGGTGCCAGCTGTCCCTGCTTCCTCCCCAAGGGCCAGTCTTCATCTTTCTCTGACCTTGTATGTGCTTCCAGCATATGGACCACACTATCAGATCCACGGCATTCGGACAAGGCTCAGAGCGAATGGGGACAGCCTCTGGGTGGGCAAGGCGTGCACAGCTCCCGTGAGGGGAGGGGCTCAGCGGCTTCATCTAGAGCAACAGTTCTCAACTTAGGGGTTGTGACCCCTTTGGGGTTTAACAGCCCTTTCACAGGGTTCACCCAAGGTCATCGTAAAACACAGATATTGACGTTATAATTCATAACAGTAGCAAAATTATAGTTATGAGTAGCAATGAAAATAATTCGGCTGGGGGGTCACCACACGAGGAACTGCAATAAAGGGTTGCGGCATTAGGGGGGTTGAGAACCACTGCTCTAGAGAGAAGAATGACTGATGGGTCAGGGTCAGGGGCAACAGGTGGAAGTTAGCACAAAGACCTCATGGCCACAGACGGACTTTGACTCAAGGAATTTAGGTTTGGCTGGCTCTGGTGGAGGGGTGCCTGGTTGCACACTCTCCCCCTAAACCCTGTGGGACTGAGGGTCCCTGATAGTGGGACCCATGAGAGTCATATGACCTGTATGACAGCTGTCCTTGGGTTCCAAAGAGTAAGAGTGAGCAGGGTCAGCAGTTGCATGGCCTTGTAATAGCCACCTCTGGAAGGCAATAATGAGGCAAGCCTAATGGAGCATGCCCTGGGACTGCAGAAAGGAAGTCCCAGGATCCCTGAACCCCATCCTTGGGCTGAGCTGGTATTTCCACCCTGGGGACATGTATGTGGTGGGTATGGCCTTCTGAAGGGGAGCATGTGTGCACTGGTAGCTATGTGGCTGTGTGTGTGTGTGTGTGTGTGTGTGTGTGTGTGTGTGTGTGTATGTGACCAAGCATGAGTGCTTGTGCCTAGCTCTGTGCATGCAGGGCTTTGCACAAGTGGTTGTGTGTGTGTGCATTTGTACATGTGCCAACGAGGGCACAAATGCACACTGGGAGGCCCAGCTTGGATGTGGAGAGGAAGAAAGAACAGTTAGAGGAATCTGTGCTGAACACAGCCAGTTACCACTGAGACTCCAGACGGTAGATATTGCTTCCTAAATGCTGTCTTCTCCAACCGTGCTTTACAAAGGGTCTTCCTCCACCACCCCAGACTGTCACCGGGTGGGGCCCAGATAGCACCCAGACGAGATGGGTGGGGCTAAAGTGAATCACACCCAGAAGCAAGGGCTTGGAGACAAGGGTGGGACCAGGGCAGCCATACCCAGAGGAGAGGGGCGCCATGGCTTTGAGGCTGTTGGGGTTTCGGATCATCTTGTCCAGAGTATTGACAATCTGGCCAAACTTGGGCCGATGGTTGCGGTCCTTCTGCCAGCAGTCCAGCATGAGCTGGTGCAGGGCGCTTGGGCAGTCCATGGGCGGAGGTAGCCGGTAGTCCTGTTCGATGGCGTTGATCACCTAGGGAATCGCAGAGGCAGAGTGGGGCTGGGTGGTTGGGGTGAGGACTTTAGCTCCCTGCCAGGAACATTTATCCCGAAAGCATTGCAGACCTGACCCTTGGGGACTCCTTGAGCCCCTGAGGCTGCCTTGGGTTCCACCATGGGTTCCACCATCCACTGCCTGTCTGTCTCCTGTGTCAAGTCCTGGCCCCTCTCTCTGTCAATCTTGGAAACCCAGAAACCTCAGGTAGCCTGTTCCCAAGACCTATCAGGGAGACTTTCCTGCACTGGGCTGTTCCAGCTCTTCATTTTCACCATCTGTGAGCCCCCTCCTGGCTCTGACGGCTGTGGACATCCCTGCTGGCCCCATTTGACTCTAGGGTAGCCATATCCTTAATCTGAGTGCTCACAGAGATCCGGACAGAAAGCTGGGCCCTGAGCTTGCTGGTGACCTTAGAGCTAATACCTGCCCCTCTATCAGAGACAGGAGGTCAAACACGGCTTCGATCTGTTCTACCACCATAAAGATAAGATTTGTCCTAATGGAACTTGACCACAGCTTAATGGATTTCCCCTTCAACAAGCCTCATCTTTCCAGGGTATTTGTGTGAATGAAAATCCCTGGGGTGACTTCAGACTCCTCCCCTGAAGCCTGCTACAGTGTGGATCTCAATGTCACTCAAAAACTCATGTGCTGAAGGTTTGGTCCTCAGCTTGGGGACCTATGTGAGGGTGGTAACTCTTCTAGGGAATGGGGCCTAGCGGGAGGAAGGAAAACCACTGGAGGCATGCCAAGAGGGAGATACTGGGATGCTGGTCCCTTCTTCTCCATTCTTCTTGCTTCCTGTGGCTACGAAACAAGCAGTTTCCCTTACATTTCCACCGTCACGTACGGTCCTCAAAGAAATGGGCCAACTAGATACAGGCTGAAACCGTGAGCTCCAACAAACCTTTCTTCCTCTTAAGGTGATTGTTTCAGGCAGCTTGTTGTGACAGAAAGCTGACCCATACAAAGCCTCACTACCCTTTCTGACCGAGCTTCCTCTCCAGGCTCCCAACCCTGCTTCTCATCCTCACCTCTACACCTTTGCGAGAGCTGTTCTTCCCACTGCAGGCCCTCGCTCTCCGAGGGCTACTGGTTCTGTGGAGAGATCTTGGCTGACCTTGTCCTGACTGTCCTGGCCTCCACACCTACAGGGCTTGACACTTGTGGTCTGCACTTTGGCACCTGACTATAACAATCCCTGATGCTTGCAGCTGGTTCTCTGAAAAATCATCTCGGGGCCAATGAGATGGCTTAGCAGATAAAGGCACTTGCTACCAAGGACTCAGAACCCGCATGGTGGAAGCAGAGAACTGATTCCCACAGATTGTTCTCTGGTTTTCACACATGTACCATGACACTTTAGCAAGTGCACGTGCACGCGTGCGCGCACGCACACACACACACACACACACACACACACACACACACACACACACACACACACACACACACACACAGAGGCAGCATGGCTTCTTGGGCCTGGCTGCTCCCACGTGCTGAGGATTTGCCTATTGGTGGTTGAGCAGGTGGACCTCCCTAGTTCCTCTTTGACTGTCCAAGTTCATCTGCCTGGGAGCCAGGCCTTCAACCTCAGGGAAACCAGCCCAAGGTCAGGAGTCCCTGGTCTTGCCCTCCTCAATCTGGAGGGCCAGGAAAGCTCTGCCCACATCCTGGAGACTTACGTCCTGGTTGGTCATATCCCAGTAGGGCCGTTCCCCGTAGGACATCACCTCCCACATGACAATGCCATAGCTCCATACATCACTGGCTGAGGTGAATTTCCGGTACTGAATGGCTTCCGGCGCTGTCCAGCGGATGGGGATCTTCCCACCCTGGGAACAGAGAGAAGAGGTTGATGGGGGAGATGGTGACCTGTCTGACCTCTTCTCTCAATACTCCCCACACTGTGCTCTTTCAGAGCCCAGGAAGAACCTCATTATTTTCCAAACTCCTCAGATTTTTTCAACCACAGGACATTCGTATACGCTGTTTTCTCTGCTGGAAAAAGCCTTTCCCTACACTGCCTTCTGGAGTCCACCTTTTCATCCTTGAGTCCCCAGAAAGTCTTTCCCTGGTTCTCAGAGAGTTACTGATCCTCCAGATTCCATGGTGTGCTCATGTCTCTCTCGCCTCCCAAGGCCATGTTCTGGCACCCAGTCCTTCACTCTCTTCTGTTCACCATCTCCCTGCTTCAGCAGCCCAGGCGATCCAAGGGCCCAGGAGGTTTTCTGTGTGTCCCTTCCTGTCTCCAGGGCCCAGCGAAGGCTTGGCCTGGGCAGGTTGGTGGATACACACAGCTTGGAGAGGTGGCTATGCCTAGGGACCCTTGCCATCCTCTTACCAGAGCGCTGGTATAGGTGGGGTCAGAGGTGTCATCCTCCAGGAAGCGTGAGAGCCCGAAGTCAGACACCTTGCAAACCAGGTTGCTGTTGACGAGGATGTTGCGTGCGGCGAGGTCACGATGCACATAGTTCATGTCTGCTAGGTACTTCATGCCAGCTGCAATGCCCCGCAGCATGCCCACCAACTGGATGACTGTGAACTGCCCATCATTTTGCTGTGGGGAAGGCGGAAAATAGAGTTGATGGAAGAGCACGTGACAGAGCTCTGGAGCTGCTCACAATGGCAGCTGTCCGCCACCTCTGTGCACACCGCGGCAAAGACTCAAGATACCCAGGAACCTCAGTGCAGCCTAGGGGAGGCCAACTTGAGGATGGTAGAGAGAACACTAGCCTTGGAGTAAGCGGGCATAGACTGACCCCGACTCTGCAAGGTTAGACATATGACCTACCCTCTGAGTCTAGCTGCTCACCTGTTAAACAGGGCAGAAGTGACACACATCCCTTAGGGCTGCTCTCACTTAGACCGGAAGTTGGTGCTGGGACCAACTTCATCATGTGCTGAACGACAGCTGACTCAGTGGCGCTCCTGACACCGTGGCCAGCACTCTCTTGTGATGGCTGACTGTGCTGTTCCGAGGGGATTCATCTGTTGGCCTTATGCTTTGATTTGTCTCCCATATCCTGTGCAACTTGGGGGAGCTACGAGGTCTGGGGAACACCCTGGATGGGTGTCAACAGCCCTGGCTGTGGTCTAGGCTCCCTCTTTGGCCCTCTGACCCTGGGCAAACGCCTCTTCTCTCTTCTCTCTATTCTGTTGTGTAATGAGAATGCTTCTTGAGCATGGCCAGGCAGGCACCTCAGGTGGTACAACCCTGAGGGAATGCCTGGGCTTCCCAGGGAACCACATTAAGAAGGACTGTGAGATTGCTTCTGAGCTGAGTGAGAGGAAGCTCTGGGATTGATTAACAGTGCCTGTCAGGGTAAGACAAGGAAAGGTGGTGGCCAGTAAGCTATTCCTGACCTAGTGCTTTCTTGAAATCCAACAAAGTTATGCCCAGCAGCCTTTTCCTACCGTACTGCTCACACCCCTGGGGCTCTCCATACCCGGAGAAAGGAATCCAGTGAGCCGTTCTCCATGAACTCAGTGATGATCATGACAGGTGTGCTCTTAGTGACAACCCCCTCCAGGTGGATGACATTGGGGTGGTCGAACTGGCCCATGATGGACGCCTCACTTAGGAAGTCCCGGCGCTGCTTCTCCGTGTAGCCCGACTTGAGGGTTTTGATGGCTACAAAGATCTCTCTCTTGCCTGGCAGCTTCAGATGGCCACTGCAGACCTCACCAAACTCCCCTGGGATAGACACAACGAGACAGGCATAGTGTCACGTGGGAAGTGTTACCTCCCTGTTGCCTGCCACTCCCATTGTAGGTGCGTTATGACCTCATTCTAGCGAACACAGGGTCCTGTTGTGAATGTAGGACCTAGAACAGGCCCAGCCATCTTTGGGAAAGTGGGTCCTTCACGGCTACCCTGAGGTGTCTGGGGAAGAGGACATGGGGAGGTTTGGGGAGCTGGGACAAGACCATGGTGGAGTGTGGAAAGGACAGAGCTAGGCTCCAGATCCAGTTTCATCTCCAACTTGCTGTGACTCATGCCAGCCTCAGTTTCCCCTCTATGCATATGATGGTTTTACAGGATGACCTCTGAGGGTCCTTTTTATTTGGGAATTCTGAACCTTTAGGAGGGTCCTTTGTGGCCCTTGATCTTGAACTTATCATCAATTTCAGGGTTACACTGCGATTGCCCACCCATGGCCAAAGCCATGGTACCTCAAGGCATTTGCTACCTACCTGCTCCGATCACCTGTTCAATCTTGACACAGGAGATGTCAATTTCCTTGGCAAACTCCCGCACTGCCTCATTAGGGTCTTCATAGGTGAAAGGGTCAATATAGATCTTCATGCCTGGGGTCACTGGGGGACAAGACCAGGCTGGGTTACATGGGCAGGCTCCAGAGGTGCACACATGGAAAATGACAGGCAGTCCCCCCAGGGGAAGGATGCTCCTATATGGCCCCCTTCTGAGTTCACCTGACCCATCTAGGTCTCACTGAGTGGGCAGCAAGTAGAAAGGTGGGAGTGGGGATGGAGATCAGAAAAGTGACAAACAGGTTCTAGTCTTGTTCCAAGATCACAATAGCTTTCTGGAGCAGCTAAAAGACTTTGTGATTGACTAGCAATGTCTGGTTTTTATAATGACATAGAATAAAAGGCTGGATAGGTCCTATGATACAGAATCTAGGTGGAAGGACAAGAAAGAGAAAGTCGTAAACGAAAAGAGCCTACCACTCAAGCACAAGGACCCAAGTTCAGAACTCTGGTACCTGCGTTAAAGCCAGGGCAGGAGTATGATCATGTAATCCCAGCATTGGGGTTTGGGGCAAATGGACGGAGGTGGGTGAATCCCTGAAGCTCAGTAGCAGCTAACTTAGTCAAACTCATGAGCTTTAGGTTCAGTAAGACCCTGTCCCCCCAATTAAGGTAGGAAACTTGACACTAACCTTAGCACTCACAAACAAACAGGTACACATGCTCATATTAACAAATACACCACAATACACAAACACACAAATTCATGCACACACGTTCACACTTGCAGCCAGGTCCACGAGCCTGTGGGTGCCTCACTCACCACATCTTGAGTATCCTACATTCTTGTATCCTCACTAGCTGAGGCTCAAGCCTTTCTGGATCCCTGGATTCCTTGGTGACCAGCCTGAAGCCAGATCCAGGACACACTCATTTCATTCCTGACCTGCTGTCTGTGTTTACGTGTGGATTCAGAGAGAGAATCTGAACAGTCTGGACAGCAAAGTCCCCCTTCTGACCCACGATGAGTCACTGAACTGCTGTGATGGAAGGAAGGGCAATTAGTCTGTCTTCCCTTTCCAACTTGGTATCCCGACACCCAGCTCCTCACTCTCATTCTCCTCCGTGCTGGAAGCTGTGACACTGCAGGCAGCCGTTCTAGGACTCAGAAGCTGGAGTCCCTGGGTCCTCCCTATCGGCCACCAACGCAGCTCAGCTGTGTGGCCCTAGAACTATATAATGACTGTTCTCTGCTTCTACTTCAGACAGCCCATGAATGTGGGAGTACAGGCCCTTCTGCTTGTGTGACCAGTAAAGTTTTATTGGAACTCAGACATGCTCACTGATTTTATACCAGGGATGCAGGGTGGAGCACTAGAAGGGACCCATAAAAATGAAACAGCTCAGCATACGGCCAGCCCTAGCTCTAATATATTAGCTACGTTTGTGACTGTGTGTGTATGTTTGTGTGGTGCATGCACGTCCATGTGTGCATACGTTGTTCTAACCTGGCCCTTTCAGTCAGGGGTTACAAACTGAGTCTATGAGCCTCTTGGCGGCCCCTGGATAGGTTTTTAGATGCCCAAAGACCCCCGGGAATAAAGTATAATTATTACTGACTTGTTTTTGAATTAAAATAGTAACTCATGAGTTGGCAAGATGACTCACTCAGTGGGTAAAACTGCTTGCTGCATGAGCGTGACAACCAGAGTTTAATTTCTGGAAATGGCTAAGAAAGTAAAAACAAAAAGCCAGACATGGTGGTAAACACCATTAATTCCAGTGCTCCCAAAGAGAGACAGGCGGTAGAGAAAAGGGAATAGCCTGGAAGTCTGTGGAGTCTGCAGCATGGTGGGAGGAGCAACATGAGAAGTCCTGCCTCGGTGAGGCGGAAGGATAGGGCTGACGCCAAAAACTCGCCCTCTGATCTCCTCACGTATATATGTGCACATCAACACTTAAACATAGTCACCTATATACGCACCATAAAAACAAATAAAAACTGAAGAAGAGAACTGAGCCACATTGTTTTAAAAAAGAAATGTACGAAGTCCAGAATTATGGTAGTAAATATGACAAAAATAAAATATCTTGAAAAATCCATCACTGAGTATACATGTCTAGATTTTTCAGCTGCAGAATGTTATAAGTGGGGATGGGGAGATGGCTCAGTGGGTACAAGTGCTGGATCCAGCAGCATCTATAATCTCAGCATGGCAGGAACGGACAGGAAGGGACAGGAAGCTCCCTGGAAGCTCAGGGGTTAACTACTGTGGAGCATGCCATAGAAAGACAAGAGATTGCTTCAAAGTAGAAAACAAAGCCCAACATCTAAGGTTATTCTCCATTCCTCTACACATATACTGTGGCATGTGTGTGCCTGCATTTACACATATGCACATTACACACACATACACTATTTTTAAATAAGAAACTTATGGGACTGCAGAGATAGGTCAGCAGTTGCGGGTGCACACTGCTCTTGCAGGGGACCTGAGTTTGGTTTCTAGCACCCATGTTGGGTAGCTCATAGCCATTCATATCTCCTGCTCCAGGGAATCTGGTGCCCTCTTCTGGCCTCCATAGGCACCTGCACTCATGGGCACATACCCCAACACATATGCGCACATACACACAGTGTTCTTCTGGCCATATGCTACAAAACTTTCAGTAGAGTTGTATAGGAGCTCAAGATTTCACAAAGACAATAAGAAACACCAGCCAAGACCGAGGGCCTGGGAGGAGAGCTGGGCACAGGCTCTCGCCTCATTGCTCTCTCCCTGGCACATGTCTCAGAACTCTGCACACAATAGATGCTCCAAGTCTGGAGAGCGGAGGATCCAGGCGACAAAGATGAATTATAGTAGCAGCAGCTGTCACTCGCTGAGCCTTTATCTGAGCCTGACACAGTGCCAGGCTCTTTGCATGTATTTTCTTATTTCTCCCTCATCCTCTCAGGAGTTGTGAGACAGAACTGCAGTTCCATGAAGTCAGTCACTCAGGCCAACGCCACGTATCTTGGGGCCCCCAGGTCTTTCAGATTTGAGCACAGGTGTGATTCTTTTTCTTCTTAATTTTTAAAAGGTACTTATTATTTTTAATTATGTGTAGGTGAACGCATCCAAATATGGCATGTGCACATGAGTGCATGTGCCTGCAGATGCCAGAGGTATTGCATTCCTTGGAGCTGGAGTTACAGACAGTTGTGAGTCATCTGATGTGGGTACTGGGAACTGAACTCCTGGATATCTGGAGGAGCAGCAAGTGCTCTTAACTGCTGAGACATCTCTCCAGTCTCAAGTTGATTCTCCTATACTTATGGGACTGGGGATTGAACCCAGGGCCTTGTACATGCTCAAAAAATGCTCTACGACAGAGCTATAGATTCCCAGACCTCAGGGATGGCTCTGTTTTACTAAAAACACAAATTATTATAGGTGTGAGTGTTTTGTGCCTGCATGTAAGTTTGTGCACCCCACATATGCAGAGCCAATGGAAGCCAGAAGAGGGTGTTGGATCCCTGGAACTGGAGTTACAGTTTGAGCTGCTATGTGGGTACTGCAGAACCTGAGTCCTCTGCAAGGGCAGCCGGTGCTCTTACCCGCTAAGCCACTGCTCCAGCCTCCAGGACAGTTCTTTGTCACGATTCTCACTCCTGCTGGCCCTGGCATAGGTTCCCCTAACCTGGCATATGAGACACATCTGCTTTCTTCCAAGTCAGCCTCCTCAGAGCCAGGAGAAGCCCTTTTTCGCTCAGACTCAATACCATGGGTCATGGCGCCTGGCTTTCAGCTTCTTGAGTTTTAGCACAACTCCCGGAGATCTTTTCTGACAGGCCAGCTGGGCAGGGAGGGCAGGAATGAGGTCACTCCAGGAGTAAAGGAGACTCTCAGCAAATGTCAGCACCTCTATGGGCAGCAGCCAGAGGCCATCCCAGCCTTAGCAGGGAGCATGTCAGGATAGCGGGGTGGGGGTGGGACAGGATGACAAAGGCAAGCACCTCTGCCTGGCACTGCAAGCCACTCATGACTGGTCTCACCCAGCCCTCTGCTCAGGTTTGGATAATGTCTGTTCCTTAGCAGGTCTATATGTAGGAGGCTTAGTTCTCAGCATGGCCTGTGAGGTGGTGGGCCCTTTAAGAGACAAGTTACCAGAACACAACCCTGGGGAGGAATGGAGACAGGTTTGTGGAGCCAGGGAGACTAGTTAGTTCTTCGGAGAGATTAAAGAACAAACCCAGTCCTCCTACTGGTCTTTCTATGTGGCTTCTCCCTGTCACACATGCTCCACCACAGGGCCTTCAGCAGAACAATGGATTGAGAGCTTGATTAACCTCCTTTCTTCACACACAATGCAGCCTCGGGTGTTTTGTGACAGCAGCAGACAGCAGACTGGTGGCACTAGTTAATATAAGTCCTTTCCCAGGGGATCCGGGCACATCTCATCCCTTCTGGCTTCTGATGTCATGTTGTTCTTACCCCCTCAGGGCACCTCTTCTTCCTCCCGTGAAGCCTGCCGGGACTTCTCCAGAAGGCTGTGGCCTTCCTTAGGTATCACAGCCCCTTTGTCCACTGTCAATCTATGACCCCAGCGTCTGTGACTTTTCTATCCTGGTCCACAACTTCCAAACACCCATGCCCACAGCTCCCTGCATGGAGAGTTTCTGGAACTCTCTGGTACCTGGGGCATTTTACTCTCTCCCCTCTCCGCCAGGAAGGCAGAGGTAATTCTGTCTCGTTCCAGCTCAATTCCCAGGACTGGTATACGGCAGGCACTCAATGAATGCTTACTGTAAAATCCCAGTGATTCACTTATGAACCTTCTTCTCATTTAGCGTCATGAACACCTTTGAGAATTTGGCGAAAGCCACACACAGTTCTGCTCCTTGGAGAAGGATTCCCACAGTTGGGTATACTCCCATATTCCACATGCAATACTGGAGTTCACGGGCCATGGCAAGCTCCCATGGTCTAATCCCAGGTTAGAAGCCCTTGCTGTAATGTGTTTGCTTGACCATGAGTGTGTAGATTTATTGGGTATAAATCTGTTCTATAAAGTTGGCAGTTTTCAACCTAGTCATCCCTTTCGATAATCCTGCCAGGTGAAATACTATCAGGGTATCTGCCTGTGTCTGACTTACAAAAATAGCAACTTCAGCCAGGCAGTCGTGGCTTATGCCTTTGATCCCAGGACTCAGGAGGCAGAGGCAGGCAGATCCCTGTGTTCGAGGCCAGCCTGGTCTACAGATTGAGTTCCGGGACAGTCAAGGCTACTACACGGAGAAACTGTATCTCAAAAAAACAAAAAAACAAAAAAAAAGAAAACCAAAACCAAAAACAAAAAACAAACCCACAAAAACCAAACAACAACAACAAAAACCCAAAAAACAAAACAAAACTAGCAACTTCATTTGGTCTGAGTCAATCTTACTCCCATTGAATGGAAGACTTGCATAGGAAGGCAAAACAACCCAGTCAAGGAGACAGACACAGTAATGAATGACAGCAGTCGAGGCTGACCCAGCCAGCGCTCAGTTTCCTTTGGTGTCTCCCAGGCTGCCAGCTCTCCAGACACAGCAGTACAACAACTTCACAGCCGGAAAGAACATCTGGTAGGGTAGCCCCCAGAAGGGACATTGGCCTGAGCCTGGGTGAGGACGGCCACAGACTCAGCAGCAATGCTGGGCTGTTGTCTACAGGCTAATGGCTCTGAGTGCCACAGACCACCACCCTGAATGAGGAGAACCAGGCATGCAGAAACCTGGGTTTGAAATCTGTCCCTGTGGCTACTCATGGGGTCACAAATAAACTACTTCATGAGTTTGAATCCAGGTTCAACCAGTCGTGTGTCTGTTATTCAACCTCTGGCAACATGTTTCCCACAAAATGGGCACAATAAACAGCGTCCCTCATTAGGGGACTGTGAGGGCTAAATGAGAGACTCTCGTGAGTGCATGCGTGCGTGCATGTGTGTACACACGTCTGTGCATGTGTGAGTGTGCACACAAAGGTGCATGTGGGCAGGTGCACGTATAAGTATGTGCAGACACCAGAGGACAACCTTGAGTGTCATTTCTCAAGAACCACCCACCTTGGTTTGTTTGAGACAGAGTTCCTCACTGGAATGTGCAGGTTAGGCTAGGCTGGCTGGCCAGTGAGCTCCAGAGATCCACCTATTTCCATCCCCCAAGTACTGGGATTACAATCGGGTACCACCATGCTTGGCTCTTTCCCCCCACAGGTTCTGGGGATCAAATCAGGTTCTCATGTCTCATTACACGTACTTAGCGAGCCATTTCCATAGCCCCGGAGAAATTTTCTAAAGGACTTAGCAGAGCATTTGGCAAACAGAAAGCAACAAATAATTGTTGCCTTGTGTAAAGTAGACTTGGCTTTTATTAAATGTTACTATTATAAGGACACTATTGTTATGCTAAGATCCACGGATTCATCCGAAGGACCCATCACTCTTTCTATGGTCTGTAGAAGTATACCAAGGCTTAGAGAGGTTCAGTGTTTTTCCCAAGGTCAACCAGCTGGCCAGTGGCAAAGCAGAGATGAGAAATAAGGTTAGACCCTCTGGCTCTACATCCAGACACCCTAGAGCTTGGTCCCCACTCAACACATGCTGATGGTTGGGAAATCTGAGTCGGTATTGGTGACCCCAGCCAGTCACATATTTCTGGCTCTCCACATTCTCCTTCATCTTGGCTGTGTAGGGCTGTGGGGGTAGGACACGGGATCCCGAACACATCCTGCATAGCTCTGAGAGTTCAGGGCAGGGAACAAAAACTCAGTATTAAAGAATATTGATCTCTGAACAAATCCTGGGGTCTATTTTAAAATTTTCAAGCCAGGTGGTGGTGGCGCATGCCTTTCATCCCAGCACTCAGGAGGCAGAGGCAGGTGGATCTCTGTGAGTTCAAGACCAGCCTGGTCTACAGAGTGAGTTCCAGGACAGTCAACAGCCAACGC
>PVIU01012911.1:0-57904 GCA_004026605.1 Ondatra zibethicus | reverse complement strand
GTGTTACCCCAAGATACTTTATGCTATTTGTGGCTATCGTGAAAGGTGATGTTTCTCTGATTTCCCTCTCTGTTTCTTTATCCTTTGTGTATAGGAGGGCTACTGACTTTTTTGAGTTGATCTTGTATCCTGCCACATCATTGAAGGTATTTATCAGGTGTAGAATTTCTCTGGTAGAATTTTTGGAGTCACTTATGTACACTATCATATCATCTGCAAATAATGACAGTTTGACTTCTTCCTTTCCAATTCGAATCCCCATGATCTCCTTATTTTGTCTTATAGCTATTGCTAGAACTTCAAGCACTATATTAAAGAGATATGGGGAGAGTGGACAGCCCTGTCTTGTTCCTGATTTTAGTGGAATTGCTTTGAGTTTCTCTCCATTAAATTTGATGTTAGCTGTCAGCTTGCTGTACATTGCTTTTATTATATTGAGATATGAACCTTGTATCCCTAATCTCTCCAAGACCTTTATCATAATGGGGCGTTGAATTTTGTCAAATGCTTTTTCAGCATCTAATGAAATGATCATATGGTTTTTTTCTTTCAGTTTATTTATATGATGGATTACATTGATAGATTTTCGTATGTTGAACCAGCCCTGCATCTCTGGGATGAAGCCTACTTGATCATAATGGATGATTTTTTTGATGTGTTCTTGGATTCGGTTTGCCAGTATTTTATTAAGAAATTTTGCATCAATGTTCATGAGTGAGATTGGTCTGTAATTCTCTTTCTTGGTTGCATCTTTGTGAGGTTTTGGTATCAGGGTAACTGTAGCTTCATAAAAAGAGTTTGGCAATGACCCTTTTGTTTCTATTATGCGAAACACCTTAAGGAGAATAGGTATTAGCTGTTCTTGGAAGTTCTAGTAGAATTCTGCATTAAAACCTTCTGGTCCTGGGCTTTTTTTTGGTTGGGAGGTTTTTGATGACAGCTTCTATTTCACTGCGACTTATAGGTCTATTTAAATTGTTCACCTCGTCTTGATTTAATTTCAGTATATGGTCTTTATCTCAAAAACTGTCCATTTCTTTTACATTTTCCAATTTTGTGGCATACAGACTTTTATAGTAAGACCTAATGATTCTCTGAATTTCCTCAGTGTCTGTTGTTATGTCCCACTTTTCATTTCTGATCTTGTTAATATGAGTGTTCTCTCTCTGCCTTTTGATTAGTTTGGATAGGGGTTTGTTGATATTGTTGATTTTCTCAAGGAACCAGCTCTTTGTTTCATTGATTTTTGGATTGTTTTCTGTGTCTCTATTTTGTTGATTTCAGCCCTCAGTTTGATTATTTCCAGTCTTCTACTCCTCCTGGGTGAGTCTGCTTCTTTTTTTTTTCTAGAGCTTTCAGGTGTGCTGTTAATTCACTAATGTGTGGTTTCTCCATTTTCTTTATGTGGGCACTAAGTGCTGTGAACTTTCCTCTTAGCACTGCTTTCATAGTGTTCCATAGGTTGGGATATGATGTGTCTTTATTTTCATTGAATTCAATGAAGACTTTAATTTCTTTCTTAATTTCTTCCTTGATCCAGGAGTGTTTCAGTAGTTGACTGTTTAGTTTCCATGAGCTTGTAGGCTTTCTGGGGGTGGAATTGTTGTTAAATTCTAACTTTACTCCATGACTATCCAATAAGACACAGGTGGTTACTCCAATTTTTTTTGTATCTGTGGATGTTTGCTTTGTTACCGAGTATGTGATAAATTTTCAAGAAGGTTCCATGAGATGCTGAGAAGAAGGTATATTCTTTCCTGTTTGGGTGGAATGTTCTATAGATGTCTATTAAGTCCATTTGATTCATTATGTCTGTTAGTCTCTTATTTCTCTGTTACGTTTCTGTCTGGTTGACCTGTCCATTGTTGAGACAGGAGTTTTGAAATCTCCTATTATTAGTGTATGGGGTTTCTTGTGTGCTTTGAGTTCTAGTAATGTTTCTTTTATATATGTGGGTGCTTTTATATTAGGGGCATATATATTCAGGATTGAGACTTCATCCTGATGGATTATTCCTGTTAAGAGTATAAAATGTTCATCTCCATTTCTTCTGATTGATTTTAGTTTGAAGTGATTTTGTTTGATATTAGTATAGCCACAACCGCTTGTGTCTTAGGGCCATTTGATTGAAAATCCTTTTCCCAACCCTTTACTCTGAGATAATGTCTGTCTTTGTGGTTGAGGTGTGTTTCTTCTAAACAACAGAATGTTGGATCCTTTTTTTGTATCCATTCTCTTAACCTGTGCCTTTTTATAGGTGAATTGAGTCCATTGATATTAAGTGATATTAATTACCAGAGGTTATTAACTGTGGTTATTTTTTGGGGGCTGTAGAGTTTGTGTGTTTCCCTTCTTTGAGTTGTGCCAGTGGAGGGCTGTTAGATGTCTGTGTTATTATGGGTGTTGTTTGCTTCCTTTAGTAGAGGTTTTCCTTCTAGTACTTTCTGTAAGGCTGGGTTTGTGGCTATGTATTGCTTAAATTTGTTTTTATCCTGAATATCTTATTTTCTCCATCAATGGTGAATGAAAGCTTTGCTGGGTATAGTAGTCTGGGCTTGCATCCATGGTCTCTTAGTGTCTGCAGCACATCTATACAAGACCTTCTGGCTTTAATGGTTTCCATAGAGAAGTCAGGTGTAATTCTGATAGGTTTACCTTTATACATTACTTGAACTCTTTCCTTTGCAGCTCTTAGTATTCTTTCTTTATTCTGTATATTTTGTGTTTTGATTATTATATGGTGAGGGTTTTTTTTTTTTTTTTTGATCCAGTCTATTTGGTGTTCTGTATGCTTCTTGTACCTTCATAGGCATATCCATCTTCAGGTTGGGAATGTTTTCTTCTATAATTTTGTTGAATATATTTTCTGGGCCTTTGAGCTCTACTTCTTCTCCTTCTTCTACCCCTATTATTCTTAGGTTTGGTCTTTTTATGGTGTTCCAGATTTCCTGGGTGTTTTGTGTTAAGAATTTGTTGGATTTGTTGTTTTCTTTGATCAAGGAGTTTATTTTCTCTATCGTATATTCAGCGTCTGTGATTCTTTCTTCTATCTCTTGTATTCTTTTGGTTATACTTGTCTCTGCAGTTCCTGCTTGTTTACCCAGATTTTCCATCTCCAGCCTTCACTCGGTTTGTGTTTTCTTCATTGCCTCCATTTCAGTTTTTAAATCTTGAACTGTTTCCATTACCTGTTGATTGCTTTTTCTTGGTTTTCTAGGGTATCTTTGAGGAATTTATTCATTTCTTCTAACTTTTAGTTAGTTTTTTCATCCCTTTCTTCAAAGGAGTTTTTCACCTCTTCTTTAAAGTCTCTATCACTTCCATACTGTTTTGTTTAAAGTTGATTTCTTCTACTTCTTCTGGGTTAGGTTGCTCAGGTTTTCCTGTTGCATACTTGCTGGTTTCTGGTGTTATCACTTGCTTTTCAGGTTGTTGGAGGAATTCTTGGATTGGCACCTGCCCATCTCTTCCTTTCTTTGCAGTCAGGGGAGTCTCAGTGGGTGGGGACCTTCCAGGAAGGCTTGCACAAACTCACCCCTCTGGATAGCTGATCTCAGTGCAGGAAGAGGAAGTCCTGGTGGACCATGGACACCACAGAGGAAAAGGCAAACTTTTGGGTTGGGGGGGACGGTCGTGTGGAACAAAGAGGCCCGCTGCAGCGGGGCCTGGTGGTGCCAGCACTCCCTCAGGGACCTTCCCTCCAGGTCCTCAGAGGTCATTTTATCGTGATTTATTTGAGGGGAGTATGCTGTCTTTGTCTAAATTCTTTCAGGACCTCCTTTTTATACATGTTATATTTAGAAACTTGATTGTAGTGTGCCTAGATGAAACTTTTCTAATTTTAACAGTTTGGAGTTTCTTAAATTTCTTGAATTGATGGGTTTATTTTCAAAATAAACCAGGAACCTTTTGACTGATTTTTCTCAATCCCTTTTATTCATTCTCATGCTTCTGTTCTCTCCGTGTTCATAGGGTTGTTTTTTTTAAATCTTTTCTTTCTCTCCACTCTTTTAGTTTGATTTTCTTCATTCAAGTATTCAAATGTGCTTATGATTTCTTCTAGTAACCAATCAGATTCTAAGACCTTCCAATGACAATTCAATTTCAAACCTCAAGGTTTTCACTGTGGTGTCATTTGCGGCTCTCAAATTACAGAGATCTGCAAACTGGTTACATGGCATGTTCATCATTTTTGTGTTGCTGCGAGAAGGGAGAAATGACCTTAGTGGAGGACAAGTTTATTTGGCTCAAATTTCTGAGAGTTCCAGTTCATTGTAGATAGGAAGTCATGGTAGAACGGCTTGACAGGAGCTTTTGGTTTATTGTCCCAGTGTGGACCAGGAAACACAGAATGGAATGGGACCCAGTGCGAGCTATGCCTACCTTTTCAAGACCCACTTCTCATGACCAGCACCCATCAGCCAGGTCCACCTCTTAAAGATCACTCAGATTCCCCAAAGTACCTTCAGCTGGGAAACACGTGTCACACATAAGCCTGTAGTGGCCACTCCAGATTCAAAACACAACCTCATGTTTATTATAGAACTGCTAATTCTGTTAATTAAATTACCTATTGATTTTTTTTTTGTAGCTGAATTTTTCCTTGACTTGGGGTCACATTGTCCTACAATTTGCATGCTTTAGATATTGCTTATAAAACGAAAGCTAAGATTTACATACCTTTATGTTATTTATTTCATAAGTCCCTTCCTCTGACTGGGGTTCAGGGTAAGGGTGGGATCTACTGTAAGTTCTTAAAGGCCCGAGCATGAATTCGTGTTGCACTGTGGTCAGTGGCTGGCCCAGACAGCACTCTTTCAGAAGAACCTCCTAGTTTTGAACAAGCTAGTACTCAAATTATATATGAGTTTCCACTATTTCTCTTATTCATTTCCAGTTTCACCCTCAGTGGGTCTTTACAACCCAAGTGTAGATAACAAGTTCAAACAGGGAGAGACAAGCCTGGAGACAGAGAGATTAACAGTCGGACTATTAAGTTGGTTAGGATAGCAATAATGAGACACTGAACTAAGCGGCTGGGAAGCAAAGTGGAGATGACTCACATTCTGGAGGCGGATTGCCTGCATTCACAGTCACATCCACAGGCAGCATGCGTAAGAGGGTACCGTCGCCTCTCTGTGCTTTGCGATAATAGTAGGGTTGCTTCTCGTAGAGTTATTAGGAGAATAGAATGAGGTAATATTGGATTTTTTTCTCCCCAAGACAGTGTTTCTCTGTGTAGCCAGCCAGGTTGTCCCTGACTTACTCTATAGACCAGGCTGGCCTTGAACTCACCGAGATCCACCTGCCTCTGCCTCCTGAGTGCTGGGAATAAAGTTATGCACTACCACCGCCTGGCTAGGCAATATTCTTCAAAGTGTTTAAAACAATTCTTGCCATGATATGCTTGGTAAAGTAGCTTAAAAATAATGATTCAATAAGTGCGAAAGGATGAAGTTAGTTGAGAGCAGTTTTAGATCTGATAGCGCTGGCTTTTCAGATGTGTGACTTTAAAGTTTTGGGTTTACCATATGGGTTATGGTGCCACTATGCAAAAAGGAAAGCAGGCTACCTGTTGTTTAGAAGAAATAAATAGTGTCAGCAAATGTACTCTTTGGATCTCTCTGCTTCCATTGAAATTGGTTTTATAATGCCAGGATTGGAGAAAATTGATGTGAAAATAATTGACATAGCAAAATCCACAGAAGCTGGGTAGCTGTAAGGCCCACGTGAGCAGTGTCTTGGCTGGGTCTAAGTTAACAGAGAAGTGATGTTCATGCTGCACTCAGTAGGAGCTGGATCACATCACATTCTAAGGTGCAGTGTTAAATGCTAGGCCCCATGTGATGTCAGGTATTTATGCTGTGTATTATAGAAAAGGAAAAGTGACAAAGACGAAGAAGAAATGATTACAGTTGTATGCGTTGAACACTGACGAAGTCCTAGGACTTATTCATCTATGGATCATTACATATAGTGCTTTGCACATACCATTTATAGTTTAGTACACATTGTATTGCAGTTGAGTGGACTGCTCTCATGTCTGTCTCTTGTCGTATATACTATTGAGCCTCTCCTACCTGCTTGGAATCTTAATAGGCACTTTTACACAAACTGTTGTTCAATCCTCACAACAATTATGTGGAAAGAGTCATAAATAAATAATCATGTGAAGGACTTTTGTCAGAGTGTGCAAGTATAAGATATATGATACCCTAGAACTGAGGTTGGAAAAGCCACCTGAAAGTAATAGATCACATGGGCTTCATAAGTTACAAATCTAGAGACACAATTGTAGCACAAAGAAAGCTGGATCATCTCAGAGGCACAGGGAAAGGAGGCGGCGGCTAGAACTCTCAGCATTGCCTTCAGCTATTTCCGCACCATCTAACAAAGTCTCCATTGTGATCTGATGGGAGTTTCCGGCTACCTTGGTATTATTAAATTTCCAGTTTTTTTCACTGCCTGGATGTTATTTCCATACTACTTAGATTTCTAATATCTTGTAAGCTTATCTACACATGAAAAAGCACTAATGATGTACTTGTTACTTTTTTCCTTGCTTGACAATAAATCTTTTCCTAGCAAATCAAGAGAATGGCTTCTGATTTAGCTGTGGCTGTCCTCTAACTTGGTGGCAGGAGAGAAGGTGCATAGCATATGGGCATCATATGAAGGTACATAACATATGGTCAAGTCATATTTCTCTGTGTGAAGGGATTCCTCACTGTATCAGTGAGTTAACTCTGTAACACTGTATCAGAGTTAGCATTCTGATGTCTGGGCCCATCTTTTGTATGTTTCAGCACTTATGAATCAGTCTTCCAGGGGCTAATTCCCTTTTAATGCAGCAGGAATTAGTCTTGGGGTCTTCTAAGTAATAGGTTGGCAGGTGTCTTTAGAATGAGTGTTCCCTTTAAGACTCTTTTTTGGCTAAATATCAATTACATGACTCTCTCTCTCTCTCTCTCTCTCTCTCTCTCTCTCTCTTTATCTATCTATCTATCTTTCACCTGTCTTTACATATATATCATCTATCAATCAATCATCTATCTTAGATATTTATCTACATTTCTATCTACCAATCATCTCTGAAATGTGATGAATTAACTCCGATGGCAGTATAAAAGGTGTTATAGATAAAATGGAAACTAAAGGTCAGCTCTATGTTCTGTGGGAACTGTGGCTAGGTAGTAGGTCATGTTTGGCCCATAGGCTACAGTTTGCCAATTCCTGGTTAAGATAATTCCAGTTTGGGTAAAAGACAATGAATAACCAAAGCATCATATTTAAATTATAAATGCCGACAACAGAAACATTGTAGACATTGAGGCATTCACAGGGTTAAGAATACTGTGGTATATTTTTATGTATAGATTCTAATAGAGTCACTCTATGCTCTGTGGGTCTTCCTTGGTGGAGCCATATCTGATGAGAATGCCAAAAGTCATAAAGCCAGCACAGCTGCTGGACAACGTTCCAGCAAACCTGAACCGCATGATGGCCCTTATGCCACTTCCGGTTTTGATCTCTGCGTGTTGCATACTTGGGGAACTTTTAATATGTGTACAATTTGGGGATATTTGATTGATGGAAAATTTCCTACGATTCATTTGTGCCCTCTCTCAGGAGTATTACTTCTAAGCTTCACCAGGACAGTCCTGAGCATACTACCCCTCCAGCTTATAGGGAGATATCCTTACCTACTTGAAAGTCTTCCTTATGCCTTGGAGATTGTGACACACATAAAGAAGTCAGAGGTCTCTTTACGAGGCTTTGAAACATTCTTGAAACATCTGTCCCTGTACTTAATCAGGAACAAGATAATCAAAGCAAAATAAACTTTAAAGGTCAACAAGGTTTGGCTAGAAGTTGGCAACAGGTCAGATTAGAAATCTCTTCCTACTATATGCTCAGGCAACTGAGTGGCATATTCAGCAACAAAGTTAAGCTAGCTGAGGTTACCTCTGCCCTACACAAGGGCTTACACCGATGGGCAAAGAATGAGGTGGAAGGAAGATAAAAAGAATGAAATGCCAGGACCTCCCTTTCTTAGTAAAGTTAGCTTTTGCAGAGCTGCTGTGGTGTCGTATGGCCAGGGAGCAAAAGAATGCCAGGAGTAGACATATAAACAAATTGCACCTCCAAAGCTACAGAGAAACCCTGTCTTGGAAAACCAACCAACCAGCCAAACAAACAAACAAATTAAAAAACCATAAAAAAACCCACAAATTCTATAAAGATATAAAATATATATTGTATTATGCCAGAAATTGAGTAATTACGGCAACAGCTTTGGCCTTAAGATTTTTGGGGGACACTCTGACCATTAATAGTTAATAATACACTGCTTGGGACATGGCAATCTCCCAGGCTGGCTTGAAGATTTTCTTTCCGTCTAGTGTCCTTGAGGCCGCAAGAGTTACCAGCCTGAGAACAGGCTGTCATGTGCTTCTAGATTCTTAAAAACTAGGTTATGGGGTTGATGAGTAAAGATGATTATAAAAGATAACTACTCTGTTTATCAGTAATGGCTAACCTTGAGGGAAAATGATTGTAAAAGAGACCTCTGTTCTATCATGGCTCATTAATGATGATTAATGTTCAAGAGAAAATGTTAAACATGTCCAGAAACAAAAATGATGGGATCCATGTTTTAGAACAATATGAATCTATCCCTGCTTTCTAAATTCTGTATAAATAAAGAAGCATTCTGACTGCTGATCAGTCAGGCTGCGAGAGTCTCCCAATCACCATGGCCTGTCATGTCCTTCCCTCATCTACCCCTTGTCTCCTCTCTGGAACCTGTCAACCACTGAACAGGCCCCGGGCACTTCCTAAACCCCAGAAATGATTTGCTAAGAGAGTTGAGGTCCTTCATGAAATCACTGATTAAGGCACCAATGCAAGGTTACCAGTAGTCTTGAAAGTCTTTAAGGGGCTTTCCTTTGTGGTCTGGCGTGACAGAAGGACAACATGCCTTTGGAATGAACTCTGGCAGGGATTATTGTGGTTTGAATATGAAGTATTTCACCAATAAGATTTTGCTCTTAAGTCTCAATTCCCATACTTAGTGGTGCTAGTCGGAGGTGATTGGGCCATAAGCGTGCTAGATCCATCAATGGACTTATCTACTGGTGAGTTCATACTGATTGGGAAGCTAAGAACTGGATCTTGATAGGAGGAAGTATGTCTCTTGAGGAATGTCTCTGAAGGGTGTCTTGTAGCTGATCCATTTTTCCCCCCTCTTTCTGCTTTCTGGATATTGTAAGGGAAACAGCTTTGCTTTATCATACCCCTCTATCATTATGGATGTTCTGGCCCCTTCATGCACATGCAACCACTTGCATATATACACCTCCCACATGCAACCATGTTCATGTAAAAATACATACACATATGCAAGCACACACCACACACCCACAGTCTTCGGAGCTAGGGAAATGGCTCAATGAGAAGTTCTTGCTGTACAAGCATGATGGCCTGAATTTGGGACACTCACATCTAAGTACTGAAATCCCAGCTCTGTCAGGGAAAGACAGGAGAGTGCCCCAGAGTACAAGCGTATTCTACCTTCTCCATATGGAGGTGGCTGTTTTCTGTAATCCCCAATATCAGAGATGCCTCAGCCTTAGGAACCATAGTTGTTTCCAGTAGACAATATCCAGTTGCCTCAACCCTTGTTACCCAGTGCTCTTAGTAACCAATTGTCTCTGTTGAGTGCCACCAACTTGAAATGACTACTGTTCTTTTTCTCTTTCTCTCCATCCTGATTGCTACTTGAAGATAGGGATTAACTCTAATTCTGCTCTGGTTTTTGGTGTGTATCACAACTATAATGGCTAATCTTGACTATTAATTATATGAGATTTAGAATCACCATGGAAACAAACTTCTGGGCATACATGTGAGTGCGCTTCTAGATTGGGTTAACTGAAGTGTGAGGACCCATCCTAAATGTGGACAGCATTATTTCAAGGGCTGGGGTTTCCAACTGGATTAAAAGGAGCATGCTCTCTGAGCGCCAGTATGCATGGCTTCTCAATTATGGATGCAATGTGATCAGCTGTGTCGGGTTCTTGCTGATGGATTATACAGCAGAACTGGGAGCCAAAGTAAAATCTTCCTTCCTTACATGTCTTAATCACGTATTTTGTCATGACAATTGAAAAAGGAAAGTGATACAATAGCACAATTTAATTAATGCAAAAGTAAGTCATAGCAAATTTTGCAATGACTTTAATTTACCAACAAATAGAAGAGACTAGATAGGGTGTTTGGGTTTTGTGTCTGGTTGTGGTAGAAGCTATGAAATGAAAAGGAGGAAATATCTGGCAATGGAATAGGCCATCATGTGTCAAACCATGTAATTTCCCATCATTAGGATTATTTGGGGTGTAGTTGTGTGATTTTTGTCAAGGGTTTAGGAAAAGGAAATTACTCTAACTGCTGGGAGGTTTAGGCAGTGATGGCTGCGTGAAACATTTCCCCGCTCTGCTCAGATGCATCTTCTTGGTAGTGACCGAGCAGAGCAGCAACAATAGATGTGCATAGAGCTTTACCATTTGATGAGGGTCTTGCAAATTCATAGTCATTCAGTTGTGCAGTGTTGTGACCTGGGAAGAATAATAGTTACCTGCTATAAGCCCAAGATGCTGCATCTGTGGGAGTCAGGGAGTGGTTAGGAGAGAGACGCCAAGAAGAGATCTCAGACCTCCGATTCACAGAGGGATTTGGATTTGAAATTTTTTAAAATGTTACTTTCCCAAACATTATTCCTACTTTCTGCTATAAAATGCATTTTAACATCAAGCCATTTGGCCCATAAATCCAAGAATAGCCAAGTTGTGTTTTAGAATGTTTTCTTTTATAAAACTCAAGTAGCTTACTCTATGTGTGTATTTTTTTGAGATGCTGGGGTTAGGATCATTCCCAGTTTTGACTTTTTCTCTTGCCTTAGACTCGGCAGTGCTCTGTGTTAGGTTTTGTGCCTGATGCTTTCATGTGTGTAAAAACAAAGGAAGGAGCAGATATTTCTGTTAAAAAGGAGAAGTTATGGGAACATTCCTTGGCACTGAAAGCTTCAGAAGTCTGAATTTTCAGACTCGGAAAACGGTGTGGCATTTAAGCAGAAAATGCATACAAGCTTTTAGTGATCATTAAAATTAGTAACAGAAAAAACAGTTTTGGAATTGAACTCCAGGGGTTTAGTACGCACTTGAACTAGGAAAGATACCAGGGATTGTCGGTTTGGGCCCAAAAGACACCTTGTAGGTCAATAAATATGCCCTCTTATTCAAATGTTTCCTCCTAAATTTAAACACTTAACTACATAAAATTTTATTTGTGTATGTCCCTTGACTTGAAACGCGTACAAGCACACATCCCTGTTTCATAATGCTCCTCCACATGCTCCAGGTTTCATGAGCCCCAATCTTTTTAAAGAAAGAAACAAGAGGTCTCAAGTTTAATTTCCCCTGTGGCTTGCATTTGAAACCCTTGCTTCTTTCCTCTGTCACACAGCCTTAGCAAATTCACGTGACAGGGTTTATTCTTCGGGGCACCTCTTCCTGCTTCTCCAGAGCTTGGTAGACAATTAATAGGAGGAAAATCAGCCTCAAGTGTAACAAACCAGTGGCTCGACCAAAGCCAGGCCAGCGTTCTGCAGTGAACTGGGTTAAACCTGAAAGAGAGAAGAGACTAAGCTGTGATTGTTCTGCACCTCTGTCTCTCTTTCCTCATTCTCCCGGATCACTGAGGTAATATTCTGCATCTCAGAGCATCTGAGGAACACGCAAGTTACAGTTCCCTTTTTGTTTTTTATCTAAAAAACAAACAAAAACACAAACAAAACTTCCTTTTTGGAGATTTAACTACATATGTAATCCAGGCTGACCTTGAACTCAGCCTCCCTAGTGTTAGGATTGTAAGTATGTACTTCTACACTTATCTCAATGTATATATGTATGTATATATATACACACACACATACACACATGTATATATATATATACATGTATATATATAATTCCAATTCCTTTAAAGATTTTGAAAATATGTATTGAGTTTTTCCTCATTTAGACTCTAAAGATATAATAGTGAATGGATTTGTCTATTTTTCGCTACTGTATTGAAAATACCTAAGGCAGGATAACTTTATACAGAAAAAAGATCTGCTGAGTTCACAGTTCTGGAGGTTCAAACTGTGGTCCCATCACTGGCTCAACTCTGGGGAGGGCCTCATAGCAGATGCTCTCACTGTATTGAGAACACATGTGGGATAAAGACGCAAGCACAGAACAAGGGGCCAGGAAGGTTGGTCTTCCCCTCCCCCTCTTGAATACATATGCCCCCTGACAGACTCAGGGATTTCCCAGTAGGCTCCTTCTTAAACGGCCTCACCTTTCAATACTGTCACATTGAAAACCAGATTCTCAGCGCATGTATTGCTGGGGATCAATTCTCAAATCATTACAAACCAGAGCTGTTAGTAAAATGTACCAAAGAGGTGTGACAGAGTTAGGATGCAGACTGAGTTTTTCAAAATGACTTTAGCTGAGATGTAGCACTGATGTTATCGCATTTAAATGAAAATGTTATGATGTCAAGGTCTCAACCACATCTCTCTGCCAAAAGAGGAGTCCATGGGGGGGCAGGGGGGATACAAACATGTTCATGACCATACATTAGAAGCATAACTGTTCTATTTAAGAAACAGAATGGAGTTCAAGGAGGGTTAGAAATGCATCAAGACACAGACAGCACAGGACAATGTAGGCTACGACAGAGAATTTGCATTGTGCTCTGTGTTAAATTAAAAGCCGCTGCAAAGCTGGGAGGGTCTGAACTGAAATCATTTGGTTTACATTTAAACACATCACAAGGTTTAGAAGTAAGGAAATCAGTTAAGAAAATACGAAATTATGTGAACAAGGGAGAGTGTGATGTTGTAAGTCAAAGAATTATTTGAATTTTGGAAATGCTATCCATAGCTGGGATCAAGTTCTGGACCTCGTGCATACTAGGCAGTCTCCCACACTCCCCAGTCTTTTTTTCTTAAATGTTTTATTTTGAGATGCCATCTCACTGAGTTGGGTATACCAGACTCAAAGTTACTTGTTCCCCTTGCTTAAACTTATGATCCTCCTGCCTCAGTGTCTCCAGTGACCGGGATTACAAGCCTGTGCCACCATCTGAGGATGTATTTTGAGAGCCACAGAGCATTACTTGGCATCGAAGGACGGAAATGAGACTATGTCCAAGCATTTCTGCTAGGGAAAGCAGGAGTGTCCCGAGGCCCTTTCTTGGGATCAAACGTGGGCAAGGTCGGTAGGTTAGAGACTCACTGGGAGGTGATGGGCTGTATAACCTTTCTAAGTATTCCGCCTGCAGGATTATGTAAACATGCAGCCCCTACTAAGACTGATTTGCAAGGCTCACACCACAGTAAATATGATCTGGATTTGTGCTTGCTTTTGACATGCAGGGTAGCTTCCCTGAACGCAGCGCCAGCCAGAGCACAGCCACAGCCACAGCCGCACAGAAGTACCGCAGCACCTTCACCTGGCATCATCAATCTCCAGAACACGGGAATGGTTGTTGAGGGTGCGTGGCAGCTAATTCCAGCAGGAGTTTCAAATGTAATAAGTCACGGGAGGATCATTCCATTTTCTCCACTTCAAATTAACGGCAGTCATCAGAGTCTGCATGATTGTCCAAAGAAAATAAGTGAATCATCAGAAAGGGATACATGCCAGGACCAGGAGGCAGAATAATATGTGACTGTGTCTTCAGCCTCCTGTTACCACAGAAACAGGTAACTCGGAAAGACAAAGGATGTGCTGGATGCGGTGGTGCGTGCTTGGAAGGCTGAAGCAGGAGAAACACAGGTTTGAGGCTGCCCTCAGTCTTGTGTCAAGTGTAAGGCCAATCTGGGCTAAAGCAAAGCAGAATAAAAAAATACAAAGCGATAAAAAAAATAAGGTTTCAATCTGAAACCAAGGAGCTCCTAGATTTAGGTTTCCAAACAGTTAAGCAAACTGTTCACCCCAGGATTAGTTACTCCCCCACTGACCCAAAGACCTACCACTACTAGCTCACCTCCTAAAGATCCCACCATGAGTCAATGATGTCACCTTGGGAACCAAAGCTTAGAAACATGGTCCCTTGAGGGACATTCATCAATGAAATTATAGCACTCTTCTCCTGGTCCCTCTCACAAAGCAGAATGGATTCATTCCATCTCCAATAACATGTTCTTAACTGATCCAGTGCTGCTCTAAGGTCCAGGTCCAAAGTCTCCCCTGAGACTCCAGGCAAATTCAGCCATGGTCCCTATTTAAAAAAATTAAGGCTACTTATTTATAAAATATGATGATGGGACAGACAAGGGACAGACATTCTTATTCAAAAAGGGAGGGCTAGGAATCCAAAGCCCAGATCTGTCGGGATGAACATTTACCCTGATGCTTCACCTCTGTCGTCCGGGGAGCAATGTGGTAGCCTGTAGGCTCCCAAGAGCTGTAGCAACCCTACCCTGTTCACTTACTGATTGTGGCCATCATGGCCTCTCTCTGCCTGGACCTTTCTCTGGTGAGTGCTCTCCGTTATCGCACTTTCCTTGGCTTTCATTGCCACTTCTTCCTCACTCCCCTAGCTTCATTGTGTACTCTTCATGTTCCCTTGAAAGCTCAATGGAAAACTCTATGGCCCCACAGTGCTCACATTCCATGTGTCAAATAAGAACCATGTAGCTCACACTAAGGCTGTACCTGCAGGAGCTGTGCCTGGGCCTCTCGAGCACAGCTTCAGTAGTGGGGTGCTTTGCCACCAGACAATGGGGAGATGGATAAGGGAGCCTGTTCTGCATGCTCAACTACACTTCGCATCTCACTATACGTGCATTTATTCTTGAAATGTATGATTTGGCAAATCTTTAAATTTGAAGTTCTGTATCTTTGGTCTGTGATAGCCAAGGCCTTGCTAAGTTCAGAGATGCCTCTCATGTCTTTCCTAGTGTTCCTGTGTAAAGTGTTTGGCTTTTTAAACAGAACTAATGATTTCACCCTGCATTGCTGAACCTTTATGCATACTTTTTTTCTAACTGCCAAAAGTTTTCAGTGTGTGTGCGTGTACATGTGCATGTGTGCATTTATGTGTGTGTGTTTGCATTCACATATGAGTGGCTATATATTTATATATACATATATATGTATATATATCAGTATATACGCACATTTGCATGTGCCTCACTCGTGAGTTCTGTAGTTAAGGTCATGTCTTCCTGGAAAGCTGTCTGTTAATTGAGACTTGGTTAAAACCAGACAGAAATTCTCACCAACAGCCCGAATCCATGCCTTGAAGTCCATGGAAATCATCTGCATTGAAATCTATGTCCATCATCGCCTTGAAATCTCCATGTCCATCATCTGCTTTGAAATCCATGTCCATCACTGTTTGCCTTGAAATCTCCAGGTCCATCACTAAGCTCATTCTCCTTCAAAATGTGAGGGCAGAGAAAACCAAGTTCTTCCCCATAGGGTAACATGATAGCTGTTAGCACAGTTACCAACAGAGCTTCCACCTCATGTGAAATGCCATCGGCATAGATCTTTAATGTTCAAATTGCCATTGCTGTTCCGGTCTTCTGAAACTTGGACATAACTGACAGGCTTTCTTTAGCCTGTTCTTGCAAATTCTCCCACTGTCTTCATATAAACCGTTTCTAGGAATTCATTTGCATCCTTAGGGGCAATCACAAGGAGAGCTCCACTTGTCAGCACAGAGTGTCATGTTAGTCACCTTTCCACTATGACAACAAAACAACCACACCCATTAGTTTACAGGGATAAAAGGAGATATTTATGGAGTCTTATATAATTGTCTAGTTCTTGTTCTACTGGATCCATGATTAGTTTAGCATCCCTCCTCATTCTGACTATCAATATAACTAAAGGAAAGGGCATTTTTATCAGTACAGAAAATAAGGACAATACATGTAAATTTATGAGTAATATTCCTTAAGAACACACACGGTCAATGCACAAAAATTTCCATTTACAACTAAAGAAGTTAGGTAACAGAGAGATTAGTGGACTAACAAGGGCTGAAACAGTGAGTATTTTGCTGCCTGACATAGGAAAATGAGCATTGGGCTGAGTAATTTACTGCATCTGCTGTAGCAGCAGGCTGAGTTCTCAACACTCATGAAACAACAGCTAGTGTTAAACATCTGCTTGAAATAAACAGGCAAAAAACCACTTACAACTTCATGAATAGACAACGTCCCTTCTTTACTGTACTCTTATTGTGGGTATTAGATATGCTGGGTCTTCAAGGCACCATGTCATTGATGAAAGGGAGGATATTCAAGGGAGAAGAGTCCCGGGAGGTGTGAGAACTGTTTCTGGGCTGCAAAAGATGAAAGGTGATGCTGCAGACTTCCTGCAGCTCAGCGAACATCTGTTCTTCCACATCACGATGTGCATCTCTCTTTGCTCCTGCAGCATCTGTGTTCTGGTACCAAGGTCTGTGCTGTCATTCTAGGATCCTGGGATCCTTTACCAATACCCAGTGTCACAAAACTGAAGTTGTACTGAAACTGAAATAAAAAACAAGAGTTCATTTGGCCTTGAATTCTCTCTTAAACTATAAAATCCAATATATATATGATGTATGTACCCAATAGAAAAGTAGTGTGGCAGAGAGCTACTGAACTGTTTTCTATTATATTTTCTTATCATTTTGAATGTTAATATTTAAATTTTATTCATATATACAGTCTTTGAATGAAAGGTGTTTGCTATCTGGGGAGCAAATGAAAGAAATTCGTACATGCTCTGAATCTGTGGAATCAAAGATCATACATGTTACAGAAGGGATATTAATATAGATGCATCTTCTCTTTTGAAATTTATGATTAAAACTCTGATGTCAGTACGAGAAATGACAGTAGCCACAGCAGCATATACTTAGCCAGTTTCAATGCTGCTTACAAAGCTACCAAGTGATCCACTGGGTGAAGGTTTTTAAAATTATTCTTTACAAAAATATTTCTAAATAAATGTATGTAAGTATTGGAGAAAGTCCATCTCTGGGAAGAGTACACCAATTGATTATCCAATATCAAATTGTTAGGACTAAAAACATACATGCAAGTAACAGTATACTGACAGCTCAAGTCTATTGATATAAATTATATAAAAATCATAATAAATATATGTATATATTTATATGTATGTAACAACAATTAGTGAAAAAGGGGGTATGAAATTGTGTGGGAGACCACAGAAGTGGATCCATTCTACCCTGACTAAAGGTCAGAGTGTTCAAGCTATTTTTGTTTCTTCAAGGTTATGATGGGAGGTTTTACCCAGGGTGTGGCTATCTAAAGATGCTTGGCCTAAGGTATGGTTGCTTCATGTCCTGCCTAAACAACAAAATATTTAACTCAGGATATAGTTATTTGATGTTTCAGGTATTGAAGAGGTAATTACTCTGTTTGTTCTTTGTGTCATGGTAAAGAAGTCTTTTGCCTTCTTTCCCCGTTTTGAATTGGGGTATACAAAGCTGATGTGGAATTCCCCTCTATATGCTATGAATATGTTTTATTACTATTGGTTAGTAAAGAAGCTCCTTTGGCTTGTGGCAGGATAGAATAGAGCTAGGCAGGAAAACTAAACTGAATGCAGGGAGAAAGAAGGCAGGGTCAACAAACGCCATGTAGCTGCTGAAGCCTTATTGGTAAGTCACAGCCTCGTGGCAATACACAGATTAATAGAATGGGTTAATTTAAGATATAAAAGCTAGCTAGAAATATGCCAAACAGTGCTGTAGTTAATATAGTTTCTGTGTGATTATTCTGGTTTGGGTGACCGGGAAACGAAAAAGGAGTTTCCACTTACATAAAGCATACAAAAATAAACCAGGGTGGAGTCAGTGTTCTTGAGTTGCTCTCCTGACTCTATTCTGTGTCTCTGTATATTTCTTTTGTGTCTCTGTTTTTTTCTGCCTAACATTTCTAATCCACACGCCCCTACCCTGGAACATACAAACCCGTAGAGGCTGGACCCCAACAGAATTGAAATAGAACAAGGAGGGATATGAGAGGCTTTGGAAGGAGGAAAGGGAAGGAGAAAATGATGTACAGCACTTGGGATGCAGAAGTAAGCAGATCTCTGTGAGTTGGAGGCCAGCCTGAGGCCAGAACACAGTGAGGTCTAGGACAGCCAGGGCTACAAAGGAAGGCCTTTTTTTGAAGAAACAAAAACAACAAAAAATAAAAAAACAAACAATCTTAAAAAGTATATGGGAAAAGTCATTTTGGTAATTGGAAGTCAAATGAACATGATTTTATTTTGGTTCGTGGAAACTAAAATCTGTATTTGATAGAAAGGGTGCTCAACCTGTCCTAACTCTCAGAAATGAGAATGTGTTATTACTTAGCAAAGATAAAGATTGATAATCAGGGTGCTGGAGAGATGGCTCAGAGGTCAAGATCATTGGCCAGTCTTTCAGAGGATCTGGGTTTATTTCCCAGCACCTGTATAGTGGCTCTCAGGAGCTTGTATCTCCTGTTTCAGGGCATGTGATGCCCTCTTCTGACCACCACAGTGACCAGACATATTGAACAGACATACATGCAGGCAAAACATTCATAAATTAAAAAAGAATAAAAAAAAATTAAAAAGGACTGCTAATAAGATGAATTTATCATAGGTAGATTATACTGACCCCATGTTGTCAGTGGCCCTTAAATATGAAGGCAACAGAAGAAGAGGGCAGAGTTAAGGTTTTTTGAGAAAAATCAGACTTGTTGTTTTTAAAAGTGGAGGAAAGAGCCATAAACAAAGCACTAGGGGCAGCTTCCCAAAACCATCAAAAGTAATGCATCTGAGACTGTGTTGATGCCCTTAACCTGGGCCTTAGCTCAGGGCGATGATGGTGTCCATGGCCAGGGTCTGTAAAATCTTTTTGTATACTGTGAAGGGGTTTGACAAGGCACCTTCTGATTGGTTTAATAATGAGCTGAATAACCAATAACTAGGCAGGAAGAGTTTAGGTAGAACTTACTGGAGAGAGGGGAACTCAGCAGGATGAGTTTAGGTACATGAGAGATGCCCGAGACACACTGAAGAAGTCGGACGTGAGGTACAGAGAAGAGGTAACTGAGCCACGTGGCAGAATACAGATGAATAAAAACAGGTTAATTTAAGATATAAGAGCTAGTTGTGGAAAAGCTCAAGCTAAGGCCAACCTTTCATAATTATTAATAAATCTCCATGTCATTATTTGGGAGTGGGCTGCTGCCAAGAAAAAGTCCAACATGAAAAACTACTAGAGTCCATGACTCACGCAGTGGCAGAGTGCCGTGTTGCTGTCCATGGTTCTGTACTGCTACCGGAGACCATGCTACTGATGCCGGAGACCATGTGGGTGTCTGTGATCCATGCTCCTGCTGACCATAGAGTACAAGGAAGCTACTTTTGATATTGATGACTAGAGGTGCATAGTTCAGACAGAGGGACATAGACGGCTTCTGTAACAACCCCTACCCCTATTCTCACCTCACAAAATCTAACAGCCTAGACAGAAAGCCATCAAAGAGAACTCTTAAAAAATGTGGTGAGTTGCTAAAGTGTAGCCCACCACAATTGATGGTGCCTGGGAGTGGTGTGGGTGGGGTAGGACTGGGTATTTGGCCATGTTCCAGTGAATATATGAACAATACAAATTTGACTTCCTGGTGTGGGAGGTCCTTCTGTCTATGTGTTGCTTTTATTGGTTAATGAATAAAGAACTGCTTTGACCCTATGGCAGGGAAGAACAGAACTAGGTGGGGAAAGCTAGCTGTGAGGAAGAAGGGCTGAGTCAGGAAGCTGCCCTGGAGCCGCCAGAGTCAGAAATGTCAAAGATTTGCCGGTAAGCCACTGCCATGTGGAGATACACAGATTAATAGAAATGGGTTAAATTCATATGTAAGAGTTAGCCAATAAGAAGCTAGAGCTAATGGCCAAGCAGTGATTTAATTAATAGTTGCTGTGTGATTATTTCGGGTCTAAGCTAACTGAGCACTGGGAACTAACAAGCAGGCCTTCTCCAACAAGTTTCTCTTTCTTTTTGTTTGTGGGGGAGATGTCACACAGGTGAGACATGTGACAAGAGAGAGCATACCTGGAAGGACTGGGAAGTCAGTGTGCTTGGGGTTTATGATGTGAAATTCCCAAATAGTCAATAAAAATATTACGAAAAAAGTAAGCAATGAAACCTCTTCAGCCTCAATAGAATGCAGTAGTGTTACAATCTTCATTTTATCCCAAGGAGACCTACTTTGGACATAAACCTCTAAACTTAAGTTTTTAAAAATGTATATTAAAATATTATATTTTACTTTTCACTATGTGTATGTATGTGTGTATGGAGCAAGCGGAGGACAGGATGTACATGTGTGTGCAGGCACACACAGGGACTGGGAGAGTGCCTTGAATCCTCTGGAGCTGGAATTGCAGTTGGTTATGAGTCAATAGATGTGGGTACTAGGAATGTGTCCTTTGCAAGAGCACCATGGGCTCTTCGTTAGTGATGCATCTCTCTAGCCCCACCCCTGTGATTCAGCTTGTCAAAAGGCTTACACTGTCTATCATGGTATTTCTGATGGCAACTGTTAGAAAACAAGTGGACATCATTACCTGTGGCATTGATTCTTAAGACACTAATTTTCTGCTAGGTTTTTTTCTTCTGTGACCAGGGAAAACAAATACAATACACAACACTTAAGATGAAATTTAGTATAATTTCAAATAGAATTCTATAATGAAGTATGTGTTTATAGGGAAAGACACACATCTTACAAACTGTAAAATATTCTTTAGGATGCAACCCAATTTTGTGTAAGTTTTAAGATATATCCAGGTGTCTGATCTACAGTTTTACAGTTAACAATTCATCAGTCCTGTGGTTAGATACATTTGCTATAAATGTTCAGTTTCACCAATTTTGTATTTTTTAATACTGCAGTTTTTGGTCAAATGAAAAATTGAGATCAAAGTTTTGGTAACTTCTCATAATGATAATTTTAGCTTTCTGTATTTAGGATAAATTTGCCCACTTTCTCAGCAATAGAGAATAAAGAAATTGCAGTGCTGGGATTAAAAAGAATTGAGACTTGCCATCTGTTTCTGCACTATTCTGTTTCTAAACAAAGCAGACAATAATGGAGTTCTTTAAGGATTTTGTTTAATTTTCTGGTGTCAAAATGTGGGGATCACCTGAATACTTTGGTCTGGGTTCCAAAAGTTGGCAAGGTAAAGTCACTTAGATGTTCAGAAGTGATCTTAGGGGTGCCAGTTCACTGACAAATAAATGGAGAAAGGCTCATTTCCTCCTTGAATTTTAAGCCCATTCCCTCTGACATGAGGGTCTTGGAGGAGTGTCTCTGACTTTGTCCCAGCTGCTGAAGCAAGTCAGAGGGAAACGGCACCAGGCCATGTATGCGGCTGCTCATTTTCAGATATTCAGAAGTTTGCTGTAAAACTTCTACTGGAACTTAAAACATAAAAGTCCCAGCCGGAAAGGAGTTCTATTCTCTTTAGTTTGGAAGAAATTTCGGGAGATTGAATTTCTAGAAACATTAGAAGTTAGACATTCCAAAGGCATCATTCGTTTTCTTATAATGGGACTCCTTTATTCTTTTAATTATATAAAGCAGTGTGGTTGCTATCAGATGGGACTGTTCCCACCCAGCAAGGGCCATAGGCTGGGTGGCTTATTGGGTATCCAATGGCTGTGAAAATATTCCCCTGATACACTGTTGGCTAAAATAATGATGGAGCGATAGGAAGTTGCAATTTATAGAGAAAGTCTTTTCCAGCAAGCCCTCTGGGACAAGGCCATTCAGAACACTATCTGATAATCCATGAGACCAAATGAAAACAGTCCAACATGAAACATTGCAGTGCTCCTAATTTGAGCTAAATGACAAGAGGGCAGAGGCCAAACTGGATTTGTCTGAACTTGCAAACCCTCTAAGGAAGTAATCATTAAGGGAGAGAGAAAGCTCAGGCTGGAAGATTCAATGAGACACAGTTGCCTCGAGAGAGTTCAAGGCTGCAGGCCCCCTCAGGTCACAAGGCAGGGTCCTGGAGGAACTAGGAGACTAGTACTAAATGGCTTCTGTCTCCGAGGAAATGTGGGCAGCTCTGCACTTGCCTGGAGACTGGAAAAGGGTCAGTTATGTGTGTCTTTCAAACACAGTAGGTTGAGTCTAGAAAATGATGAATCATAGGAAGGTTAGAGATTCTGAGACAATTACAAAATAAAATTCAACAAAGCTTTGTGAGATCACAAAGCAGGAGCAGAGAGAAGCCTCGCTGCTCAAGAAGCAGAGGCAGCCCTGCCCTCGGCCGTCCAACTGTGCATCGATGCACCTCCCTCCCTCCAACCCCTACCGTCCTCCCCACTCTGACCCTTCATCCCCCACTACTCCCCACCCCTCCATTTACCCCTCTGTTTTCCATCTTGAAGTGAACCCTTTCCTTTAACTAAGAATCTTGAATTTGACTTAATTCTTTCCAAGGACCTAGGTTCACTAGCTAGAAAGACATTCAGAGGGTTTGAGATCTAGGGTCACAACTGACTTTGTTTGTTTGTTTGTTTTTGTTTTTTCGAGATAGGGTTTCTCTGTGTCACTTTGTTGTCTGTCCTGGAACTAGCTCTTGTAGACCAGGCTGACTTTGAACTCACAGAGATCCTCCTGCCTCTGCCTCCCGAGTGCTCGGATTAAAGGTGCCGGCTACTACTGCCCTGCTGCAACTGACATTTTTAAAATAATGTTTTAAGACAATTTTCTGTTTTGCTGTTTCAGACTTCGAGGGGAGGAGTTCTACATTTTACAACTGAAAATGTTTTTAAGTCAAATGTAATTGCATCATTTCTGTCCCTCCACTGCCATTCCCCCAACCTGTCCCATGTTCCACCTTGTTCTTCCCCAAACGCACTTCCTCTTTTAAAAAATCATTTTTGCACAGTATATATCTACACACACATGTTGTATATATTACAGGTTGAAATACATATTTATATATTACCCATACATACAATATATGTGTATATTATTATATAATATAGGCAGTTTATTATATATTCTATATATGTATATTATAGACATATGTATTATATTTCTATTATTACTGCTTACATGTATATGAATTCAGAGCTAACCACTTGGTATTTGATACTCAAAGAACTCATCCCTGGGGAAGACAGATTGTCCTCCTTCTGCAATCATTAGTTGCCTATAGTCCTTTGTCTAGAGCAGGGGCCTGTAAAAAAATCCTCTTTCCGTGTTAGCCCATCTGTTGATGTCAGTGTCAGGTCTTGTTTAGACAGCCATCCTGTTAAGATACCATGGGTGCAATGTCCCCGTCATTTCTCATAGCAGACTTCCTGGTTCTCTGCTCCTACAATCAGTGTGCCCCCTGTTCAGCAGCAATGCTCCCTCAGCATTACGTGCAGGAGGCGTGCTGCACATGTGTCACTGGGGTTGGGCAACACGGTCAGCTGTTCTCTGCATTTCGACTAGTGTGGTCCTCCGTAATGGCCTCCATTTGCTGTAAAGAGAGGCTTCTTTGATTAAAGGTGAGAGCTTCACTTACCTGTGGTTGTATTAGCAAGTATTTAGGATACAGTTAGGAATTATTTTAAGCTAATACTTTGTTGCTTGTTTGTTGAGATAGGTTTGTGTTATGTAGCTCAGGCTGCCCAATCACTCACAGTGGTTCTCCTGCCTCAGTACCAGTTGCTAGCATGAGCATTCACGTCCAAAAAACAAAGTTTTTTTTCAGACCATTTGAATCATTGCAAGGTAGTTAAATTTTTTTCTTTTTTAAAATGATGGGAGCAAATATTATCAACATGTCTTTCGTAATAACTCTTCTAACCTTTGAGGGCAGGAATGGTGTCTGTTTAACCTTTCTTGTCCAATTTTCTAAGTATTTGTAATCTTGCTTTTAATTCCCATTACTCTAGTGAAAACTACTTTCTCATTTAAAATCTGCACTTCACCAAACTGAAAAAAAGGATGATTTTTCTTAATATATATGACCTACATAAGTTAAACTAAGATGAAATAAAAAATTTAAACAGAGCCATAACCCCTAATAAAATAAAAGGTGTAATAAAGACTCTCTCAACTAAAAAATAGTACAGGGCCAGATGCATTCAAAAGAGAATTCTCCCAGGCTTTCCAAAGGAATTCACACCAATATGCCTCAAAGTACTCTGCAAAATAGAAACTGAAGGAATAATTACAAACTCCTTTTATAAAGTTACTTATTACTTCAACAGGAAAATCACACAAAGACTCAACAAGAAAGAAAATTATACGCCAATTTCCCTTATGAATATAGCTGTTAAAATTTCTCAATAAAATACTTGCAAACTGCACCCAAGAACACAAAGATTATCCACTGTAATCAAGTTGACTTCTTTCTCGAGACACAGGGATGGTTCAACATATATAAATCAATAAACATAATCTACCACATAGAGACAAAAACCACTTACTCACCTTATTAGATACAAAAAAGATCTTTGACAAAAGTCAATACCCCTTCCTGATAAAAGTCCTGGAGGAACTAGAGATATGAGGTTCAGATCTCAACTTCGTGAATACAATATGCAGGAATCCTACATCTAACAGTATTCTAAAGAGAGGGAAACTAAGAAACACTTGTAAAACAAACAAACAAAAAAACCCCCAGAAATATGAAAAGAATGTAAAATCTCTCCATAACTATCAAATACAATGCTTGCAGTCTTAGCTAGAGTGATAAGAAAATTTAAAGACCTCAAAGAGATACAGATAGGAAAAGAAGAAGTCTCCAGAAGGGAACTTACAAGGCTGATAAATACTTTCAGCAAAGTAGCAGGATACAAAATTGATGTGGGATTCTGCTCTGTATGCTGCCAATATGTTTTATTACCATTGGTTAATAAAGAAGTGGCTTTGGGCCTATGACAGGGCAGAAAATAGCCAGCGGGAAATCTGGACAGAGATTATAGAGAGAAAGTAGGTGGAGTCAAAGGGACACCATATAGCTGCCAAAAGGAGACAGACACCTTGGAACCTTACCGGTAAACCACAAGCCTCATGGTAAAATATGAAACAATAGCAATGTGTTAATTTAAGATGTAAGAGTTAGTTACTAAGAAGCCTAAGCTATTGTTTCTGTGTGATTATTCTGAGCAGCTGGGAAATGAAACACAGTCTCAGCCTTCAAAATGGTGCACCACCGTGGGTCAATAACATCCACATAAAACCTGAGAGAGCTTGGGAAGAAATTTTAGACACAGAAGTACAGAGTTAAGCATGGCTTTTTGGTAGCATCATTTTCTCGGGTGGGCTCTGTTTGCTAGAAGCAAGCAGAGGTGTGATTCTTTTAAGAGAAGTCTTCCTGACTCAGCAAAAAACTCTGTGGCTCCTTTAAGAAAGCTTCCTGGTTCATGCTAGATGCGTGGACAGGTATGGCTCTTTCAGGAGGCTGAGCACTTGAATGGGGTTTATGGACAACATGCTGCCAGTTACTTGGTGGCAGCATGGGCCAACTGCTTTGGTGAGAATGGCTCCCTTCCGATGGTCCCAGAGCTGGTTACAAACTATCTCTGCCATATTGAACGGTTGAGAGAGGTGGAGACAGCATCCAGGACCACTGTGACTAAGTTGCTTACCATTTTAAAAGTGGTCTTGGTCAGAAAATGATTACAGATACACAACAAAGACAGATTCAGACAGAAATAAACCTCTGAACAGGACACAGTGTGTTTAAAAAAGTGTAAGTAGGCTTGGGGAGAGAGAAGAAAAGTGGTATAGACAGTTATAAAAAGAAATAATTCTAAAAACTAAAACCAAGTCTTTAAAGAGACAGAATACAGTCAGTCATAGATTAAAAGAATAAAAAAGTCATGTAATGAAGGAAAGGAAAGTCTGGATTATGTATATTATTGTGTTTTCTTTGAATTTCTTGACTATGAATGAGCTAAGTACAGAGAGACATTTCATTGTATGGGCTGCTATGCTAAACCAATTTAAATGTTTTAAAGGTATCTTGGCTTCAAAATTTGGGTCTAATGATATGTTGCTTTGGAAAAGAGGTTCTGATTTTGTTTCCACAGAGGATAGAAAGCTGTGGCTTTCTTACCAGTTAATAAGGTTTGATCAAACAAGACCCCCTGAAGCAATGGCCCAGATGATGCAACATCCATGACAGCTTCAGGACTGCTGGCTGAGATGGACCTACCACACAGGATGCCCCATAAAAGACCTGACTAACATCACCCACAAGCAGCAGGAAGTAGTCTAGACAACATAGCCCAAATTCCCTAAATGATTGCTTATAAATTATTGTTTACATATAAAGGAGATATGGTATAGAGACGAACACTTTGCATTGGTATGGATCTTGATTTATTGATATAAATTAAGATCAATTTTGTTATATGTATATTTCTGCTCTTGATTAAGTTATTATGTTTGGGCAGCTCATTTAAAAATGTGATGTATAATTAAGAAATACAGGTTAATAGATAGTCATCTATAATAGTCAAGCTTGTCATCATGTTAGTTAGGTTTTCTATATTACAGAGATATAGTTTGGATAGATAGGTATTCTTCAAACCTTTCAAAGACTAACAGAATATGGCATTTAAGATGTTTTAATAACTTAGGACTTTTCATGACAATGAGACTCATCTGTTCCTGGCAGAATCAATCTACTTCAAGAGAATGGATGGGCATCAAAGAGGCTCCTTATGGAGTTTGTTATCCATTTGGGTAAGAACTGCTCATACCCTGAACTGCTTGATGGTACACTGTATGAACTGGACATTCAGGACCCACAGAAAAATGACTTATGAACTGGTCTAAAGGTGAGACAGTCCTACAGGGCTCCTGCTTCATCAAAGAGTCTGAATACATTCTGTAGGATACAGAAGAAAGTGGCTGACAACCTGCCAATATAGGCAAAATTGTCTTTGAAATTTCCTACTTCATGGAAAAGTCTTCCAGATACTATGGGTCTGTAGCTGATGATGGATGAAACAATGTTAAAGGATAACTTTGGGTGACTATCCAGGCAGCAAGATGTCTCTGTTGATTCTAGAGTTTTGGAACTTGCTTACAATGCACTTCCTGTTTACTTAGGTAATATATATCTTTCTGGAGTCTTTGATGGAGTTAAAGAATAGATAGCTATAAAAATAGTTTTCCTTAGTTATTATAAAAGATAAATTAGATATAAAACTTTAGACTCACAAAGATAGCATAAATGATATAATATTTTCCTTAATTTGTCAAATGTAAATGAACTAAATATTTTAACTATAATTTTTCTTGGTAACTGTTTTGTTATATGTAACTTTACTATGCTAAAGCTAAAACCTTCTTTTTTATTTAGACAAAAAATGGGAGATGATGTGGTGTTCCCCTCTGTACGCTATGAATATGTTTTATTACCATTGGTTAATAAAGAAGCTGCTTTGGGCCTATGGCAAGGCAGAAAATAACCTGGTGTGAAATCTGAACAGAGATGTAGAGAGAAAGTAGGCAAAGTCAAAAGGACACCATGTAGCTGCTGAAAGAGACAGACATTGGAATTTTACCTGGTAAGCAACAGCCTTATAGTGATACACAGAATAATAGAAATGGGTTAATTTTAGATGTAAGAGTTAGTTAATAGGAAGCCTGAGCTGATAGGCCAAGAAGTGTTTTAATTAATATAATTTCTGTGTGATTATTTCAGGTCTGGATGTCTGGGAAATGAATGAGCAGTCTCTGTTTACAGAAAATTAGTAACTTTCCTATAAATAAATGATGACCATATACTGAGAAAGGAATTGGGGAAATGATACTTTTCACAATGGTGTTAAAAATGCTTCAGAGAATAACCTTAGCCAACAAGTTAATAAAACATTTAAGACACTGAAGAACAAAATTGAAGAAGACATCAACAGATGGAAAGACATCCCAAATTCTTGGTTTAGGAATACTAATACTATGAAAATGGCCATCCTACCAAAAGAAATGTAAAGATTTAATGTAATTAGTATTTTAAAAACTACACAATTCTATAAATTAAAAAAAATCTTAAATTTCAAATGGAAACACAAAAACCCCAGATATGCAAAACAATCTTGAAAAATAAAGAACTTCAGGAGATATCACCATCCCAGATTTTTTGTTATATGAAAAACTATAGTAATAAAAATTAACATGGTATTTTAGCACTAAGGATGGATATGTTGATCAATGGAATAGAAATGAAGATCAGTGCTGTGGGACAATGGTTTGTACCCTGTCAATTGTATTTTAATAAAACACTGATTGGCCAGTAGCCAGGCAGGAAGTAGAGGCAGGGCTACAAGAACAGGAGAATTCTGGGAAGAGGAAAGCTTGGTCCACAGTTGTGACCCAGCCACAGAAGAAATAAGATGTGACTGCCTCACTGCATAAGGTGCCGAGCCATGTGGCTAGCATAGACAAGAAAAATGAGCTAATATAAGTTATAATAGTTAATAAGAAGTCTGAGCTAATGGACCAATCAGTTTATAACTAATGTAGACCTCTGTGTGATTTCTTTGGGACTTAACGCTTACAGGAACCAGGCAGGACGGAAACCTCAACAACAGAACAGGACATAATTTCACCCACCTACAGATACTCGATTTTTGATTAAAAAATAAAACCAAAATACATACTGATGAAAAGAATGCATCTTTACACAAAACTCAACTCCATATGGATCAAGGACATGATACTCTGAATCTTATTAGAAGAGCAAGTACAAGAAATATACTTGAACTCATTGGAACAGGAAAGAACTTCCTGAACAAGACACTGATAGCACTGACAATAAATAATAAATGGGATGTCATAAAGCTAAAAAGCTCTGCACAGCAAAAGGCACCTTTATTCAGCCAAAGCAGCAACCTATACAGTGGAGAAACATCTTTACCAATTATATATCTGATAGAGGATTAGTATATACAATTAGTATCCACCTTAAAAAAAACCTGGATCTCAAGAAAATAACCTAATTAAAAAAGGGGTAACTATACAGAGAACTCTCAAGACAAAGCACAAATGACTGAGGAATACATCAAAATGTTCAACAATTGTAAACATTAGGAAAATGCAAACTAAAAATACTTTGAGATTTTTGTCTTACTTAAGTAGAATATGGTGTGGAAAAGCCTTCTGTATATATGTTATTTTTATTAGTTAATGATCACAGTTGTTTTGGTCAGTGGCTTAGCAGAATAGAACTAGGTGGGAAAACTAAACCGAATGCTGGGAGAAAGAAGGTGGAGTCAGAGAGATGCCATGTAGCTGGTGCAGGTAAAATATAAAATAATGGAAATGGGTTAATTTAAGATGAAGAGATAACCAATAAGAAGCTATAGCTAATAGATCAAGCAGTGATTTAATTAATATAGTTTCTATGTGGTTATTTCAAGTCTGGGCAGCTGGGAATGAACGAGCAGCCTCTGCCAACAAGAATGGTTAAGTCAAATAAAGAAAATGACAGCATGCATTGGAGATGATGTGGGAGAAGGGTGAGCATGTGAACTGGTGCAACCACTGGGGAAATTAGTATTGAGGTTCCTCAAAACAAAAGCTAAAAATAATTTCAATTATACTACTGTTAAGCATATAGTCAAAGAAGTCTATACTTACTACAGAGATATTTGTTGATTCATGGTCATTGCTGTTTTATCAATAAAAGCTAGAAATTGGAAACAGCATAGATGATTAGATAATGAAGCGATAGCATGTTTGTACAGTAGAATATTATTAAGAGTGAAGCAAATAGAAAATTTGGAAGTAAATGATGGCTCTTGAAAGATTCATCCTGAGTGAGGTAACCCAGACCTCAAAAGACAAATATTAAATATTTTCTTTTATATGTAAAGATTGTCTTTTAAGATTTAGATATGTGTGCTTTATTTATAATAACTGAGGAAGGAGAAATTATATCAGGAGGGTTGAATGTGGATGGGAGGTCATTAGAGAGGAGGGAATACAGGGAAAGACATGACACAAAATGTCTTTTGAAAAGCCACATGGATACTTACTACTGAAAAAGTTTCCAAATGCACACGTGCGCACGCGTACACACAGAATTTAAATGGAGTTACCACATAATGGGGGAGACAACGCTCCAGCTGGGCATCATATCCTACCAAATAAAACTGCCAGTAAAAGAATGAATTACAATTTTATGAGTTATTAGCCAAAGTGGTTGTGTAGATGCCTAAATACTATGGGGTATTAGAATGTTATTGGTTTCCCTTGAGAACTTTACAGTAAGATTCTATGGCTGAGGATACCACATATTTATATAACAGAGAAAATAATCTGATAAGACTAGATGCTTTGTCTCTTCTGACTAGTGTGCATACTGCTGGAAGTTACTATATATACACATTACTGGGGGAAAAATCACAAATCTCACCCAGTTATGAGCCCTGTGAGCTATATCTCTAAGATATGCTCACTGGTACAATAGTGGCACAATGTTATGGGACTAATCAATCGCTCTTTAAACTTAGATTTAATGACTACTCCATGAGGTAGAAACCATGACTGACACTGCTAATGAGGCCAAGAGACTAGATAGGTAATAAGGCTTAGGGGAAACCTACTAATATTATTCTTCTAATTGAATACAGGAAGAAAATGTTTTCCAGTAAAATATTATTGTACCCATAAATCAGTATAAATTCTCACAATACAAACTTCTTGCAGTAAACAGTAATTAACAGAGAGACCTTTAATGGGACAATGTTCAGACAGTGAAGGACTTTGGAGCACTCAGCATAAAATGGAATTTCTTTATAAAATCCCTCCTTCCAAGGGTAAGAGATATATTCAGAACAGGGGCAGACAGATTGTGAGAGCTAGTGGTGGTAGATGACTTCAAGGAAACCTCATCTTCCAGACACAATAGGACTGATGCTCATGTGAACTCAGAGAGACTGTGAGAGCATATACAAGATCTACCCAGGTTCAAGGCAGACAATAAAAAAAAAACACCATTCTCCCATTAATTGTATTTGTCAGCTTATTATATGCCAGGAACGGGAAAAGAAACTAGGACAATTTCTCTAGACACATTCCCTTTCTGCATTTATCATTTTATGCAATGATGATATCATAGTTCAATATTTAAGATTAATACTTAATTCATCACATAGAAATTTGTCTTAATTTCAAATCTCACTGCTTTTTTCTCAGTATGTTCTCATTATAGGATGGATCCACATTAGTCACACATTGTAACTTACTCCTACTGTAAAGTCAGCTTTTAGGAAGTCATGGGAGCAGAGTCTTCCTGAGTGCATCAGTGTCCTTGAAAGAAACTCACTCAATACTTCTGCCATCTGGTGGCTCAATGAGATGACACTTGTCTGAATCCGTTCACTGTGAAGCAAGACCTCATTTGTGACACTTTTGGCCCTTTAACTTTGTGCTTTGTTTCTGGGAGAAAGATATATCACTTCCCATTTAACTTATGGTACTCTGTTTTGCAGTCTAAATGGGTTAAAACAGCCCCTACCCTTTCTAGTTTTATGGTCATTTTAGATTAGTAGTTTCAAGTTTATCTCTCTGAAAGCAGAAAACCCAAGTATCTGTGGGTAATTCAAACAAAATACTGCAAGTCATAGAATCTTAGTTACTTCTTATTTGTATGGAGATAAATACAAATCCTCCATTTGAGGAGAGGACTGTGATTTGTGAGTCTACCCCTAAATAAATAACCCTTTATTACACTCAATTCTGAGATAGTGTGGGATTTCTTTTATGCATCTGTCTTTATCTGGCACCCATGTGAATCTGAACTACACACCTGTCAGGTGGACTGGTCTAAAAGGCCTAAACAGTCCACAGCCCGGAAGGTCCCCCACACCCACCTGCTTGGCTTTCTATCGCCTACTAACTGGGTTTTTTTTTTTTTTATAAAACCCCCACTACAGCAGAGCTACTTGTGTACCATGACATGGAAATATCCCAAGCTTGCACACATCTCCCCCCGACTGCTGCATTCCCTGTTGTATGGCGACTTGCACAGCTTCTGGTTTGTGCTCCCTGCTCCTGAGTTCTGGGCTCCTTGCTCCATGTGTGGAATTGATTTAATTGCTTTTAATTTGTCAAACAAAGCAGATTTGTCAGTATTAAACCAGCACCAAGACAGAAAACCTAAGCAGCGCAGGTCTGTTCGTGGCACCACTGGTTGTGCCAATGGTTGCAACTCTGCAACTATGACACCTGCTGGACAATAAAGATTATTACACCTAAAACAATTTACTGGACCTCATAACACAGGTAAATATTTTATTAATTAATATATGAATAAACTTGAAAGATATATAATTGCAGACAATATTGCCATAGAGAATTTTAGTAATCGTTTTTCTAATACTATGGATTGAATTCTTCAAGGTGTATATGGTTATTGTGACAATCCATTTATTGGATATTGAGACTCAGTATTTTTCTTCATATTATATCCTTAAGAAAATGGTTTGATAACAGAGCCAAGAATGAGGCACTTTTAGAAATGATACAGTCTTTACAGGCTAATAATGAACAGCTAGCTGACAGGATTAATACCATCAAAAATCAAAAGTTACCTGAAAAATTAATACTATTGAAAAGGATAACATTAATTTTATGGACAATATTCAATCCACGTCAAAGGGTACTGAGAAATTATCTGAAAGAATTCATACTGTTAAATTTGACAATCAAAATTTGTTAAAAATTTATGATAGGTTAGCAGATAGAATATCTCTCTAGGAAAGCAATCTACATGCTATCCAAATAATGTGCAAGGATGAGATATTATCTTTAAAGGATAAACTTCAGACCTTGGAATCACATATGCAGAATGAGGACCAGAGGCTATGTGCCTCAATGAAATCACTAGAAATATATACAGGCCAGAAGATTCAGACTTTACAAAAGACAGTAGTAAAAGGATTTGAAACGATCGAGGAAATTGTTGGAGCTGGTGAGTAAGGAAAGAAGGTACAAGGACAAGATTTAACTTCACCAATACCTGCCAGAGATGACTTACACAGGGTTTTAGCTTCCTATCCTGTAATCTACTCTGACAAAGCATCAAGTTCTAAAGGCCCAAAAGGATCCAAAGAAGGTAGATGGATACCTATAGGAATGAATGATCTAAAAGAAATTAAGCAATCAGTAGTAACTTATGGCTTGCATTTCACATTTGTTAGGGAAATGGTAAAGACATGGGCTTCTAGCAATAAGGCCATGCCACATGACTGTCTTCTGTTAGTTTCTGCAGTCCTGGAGGATGGGCCTCAATTGATGTGGAAATGTTATTTCAAAGAAGAGGCAAAATTTTAGAGCAACAAGGAAAGCAAAAGGACTTGAGACTTCCAAAGACAAATTATTGGTGAGGGCACTTACACTAACCCACAGGCTCAAGTTCTTTACCATGAACAAATCTTGTCCCTATGCCACAAAGCAGCCTTAAATGCTTGGGACAAGATTCAAGAACTAGGAAAATGAATCAAATCATATACCAGGGTTAAACAGGGCCAGAGAGAACCCTTTAGTGACTTTTGACAAAGATTAACTAAGGCTGTACAAATAGAAGTAACAGACCCAGATGCTAGACAAGTACCTATTGAATCTCTGGCTTTTCAAATGTCAACTTAGAATGAAAATGATACTTGGGCCTTTATAGGTTAGACCAGCACCAATGGATGAATGGCTCTTGCATTCATTGAGACATTTGACATTCATTAAAACATTTTGCATTTTGATATATCCCAAAGGTATGAGGATATATCAAAATGCAAAATGTTTTAATTGTGGTAGAATAGGACATCTGAGAAAGGACTGTAGACAAGGAATTCCCCTTTCCCAACAAAGTTTGTCATCAGGGTTAGGGACATCATTTAGGGGTTGATTATAATCGGTATATGGTTGGGGGTTGGGGAAGAAATTATGTAGGCTCAGGGATCTCTTTGAAAAACAAAAGGGAAATTGGATGGGATAATAGATTAGTGTGAGCTTACTCATACTAATAATACTAGTGAGTAATAGAATGAATAATTGTGAGCTATTATTTATAGGCAATTTATATTGGTATAGATTCTTGTATATTGATACAAACTTAAATTATATTGATTATGTTCCTATTTTCATCTACAACATTTGTATACTTAGGCAAAGTTATTTTGTCATATTTTATGCATGCATGCTTCTACCTCTGCTTAAGACATTTTGTATACTGACAAAATTTTAGGATATATTTATCATACTGCAATATACATTTCTAAATCTGATCAAGATACTTATACATTGTTTACATTTTGAGGTCATTGTCCACATTTGTTGCATAGTTGTTTAAAGATTGTTTAATATTCTAATATGAAGTCTTAGTCTTTAAGTTATATAGGTCAATAGTCATCCATGTTTGTCATAGTTAGGCTAATCAGGTTCTTTAGGTACATAGAGATTGTATTCTGCATAGATAGGTAATCGTCAACCACTTCAAAGAGCTGTGGAATATGACATTTAAATAACTTAGGGTTCTGTTGAAGTGAGATATGATTGCTCCTGGCAGCACTGATCTATTCCAGGGAGAATGTTGAGCACCGAAGATACTCTACTTAGAGCCTGTTTTCTTCTTGGCAAAACTGGCCTTTGGGCAAGGAACTGCCTATGCATCAATCACTGACAAAATGCACGATGTCCAGATGGGACAAGCAGGATACAAGAAAAAAGAATGTCAAATCTTGCCAAGACAGGGTAAGACACTTTTGAAAAATTTCCTGCCTCTGAAAATGGTCTGTCAATTACTCTAGGCCTTAGCCGAAGTTTGTTACTCCAATGTTGCAAATGAGACTTTGGGTGATTGCCAAGGTAGCCAGTTGTCTCTGTCCTTTTTTGCACATTTTGGAAGTTGTTTGATTGCACTTCCTGCTTAGTCAAGCAATATTATTTCCCTTCTCATGTCTTTGATGGGGTTGAAGACTAGATAGTTGCAGTTACTTTCCTCTCATGACTTGACCAAGTTATTTATAATATAAGACTTAAACTCCTTAGGATAGGATAATTATTAAAATATTAATCACCTGTTTCTAGCTCAATATTGTTTATGCTGGTTGTAATTCTAATTTTTATACCTGATATTTGTTCTTATTGTATATAATTTTGTATTAGGCTTAGAACTCCTTTATTTAAACAAAAAGGAGAGGTGCTGTAGGAAATCCTATATCCAGTAGCCTTTAAGTTACCCGCCCACTTGGGCATAGCCTCTTATACTGTAAATGCCAATGTAAAGCACACGTTCCCTCTCTCTTCTTGCTGTGGGATGCCGTTGCTTTTCCCTGTTCAAGGAGAGGACTGTGATCTGTGAGGCTACCCCTAAATAAATAACCCTTTATTATACTCAATTCTGAGTTAGTGTGGGTTTTCTTTTTAGCGTCCATCTTTAATCAGACATATTTGTAGCTAGTTCTTCTTACATTTTGAATTAACCCATTTCTATTAATCTGTGTATTGCCATAAGGCTGTGGCCTACTCAGTAAGTTTCCAGCATCTGTCTCTTTTGTCAGTTAGATGGCATCTCTCAGACTCTGCCTACTCTTGCTCTATATCTCTTCCAGCCTGGCTATATTCTGCCCTGATATAGGCTGAAGCTGTTTCTTTATTAACTAGTGGTAATAAAACCTATTCATAGCATACAGAGGGGAATCCCACATCATATAACAAAAGGAACAAGTTGAACAAGGAAAATGTACAATTTGAGGAGAAAAGGAGCACCAAGAAGTGAAATGGAGCCAAGTCCTTTGTTTAAAGAGAAGAACAGATTAAGAAATAGAATAAAGGAAGTGGTGACTTTAGGGCAAGATCCACTCAGTTAAGTTTCCAATTTGTAAAAATGAATTAAAGAAAAGCCTCAAGCCAGGTGGTGGTGGCACACACCTTTAACCTCACCACCAGGAAGGCAAAGGCAGCTAGATCTCTATGAGTCTACATAGAAAGTTCCAGAACAGCCAATCTTAGGCTGTGAAGGAAACCATTGAAAATATAAAGCTGGTGAAGATGTAATTGAATGAGGGGGCCATGTTCCAGCCCCAGTAAGAAGCAGAACTTGACAGCTTTGGCCATATGGTTCTGACTTTAAGAATAGAAGAAAGGGGTTATGGTATAAACCTCTGTGACTGAGGAAAGCTGCTGAGGCCAGGCATGTGTCAGGGGAGTCCCTCAGTGGAGGCCTAGAGAGGCCATTGTGTGAAGCTGTGAAGGTGAAGCCTGGATTGCCTTGGAGACCACAAGATGTTGGCGATGCCAATGCTGTGGGAAACCTGCTGATCTGAGTAGCATTTTGATACATGTAGATATAGCATTTGGTGTTTGTCCAGCTCGATTTTGGTCTTACTTTGGTTCAGTATTTCTTCACTATGTTCCCTTCTTATGTTTTGGAAAGGTGATGTATATCCTGTGCCATTGCATGCTGGAAGAATGTGATCTGCTTTTAATTTTGATTTTGTAGGAGGTTACAGTTAAGAGATTGTGTGAATCTCGGGAGAAACTTTGAATGCTGGAATTTTAAACATTGCTGGGACTTTAATAGACTATAGGGACTTTTGAAGCTGGATTAAATGCTTTTTGCATTATGATATTGCTGCAAGCTTACAGGTGCCAGGGAGTGGAATGTGATTGGCTACCATAAGGTCATAGGGGGCGGCACTATTAGGAAGGCTTTGAGGGCTCTACGCTCAAGCTACACCTTGTGTCAATCCAGTTCCTGTCGCCTTTGGATCCCGATGTCGAATTCTCAGCTCCTTCTCCACCACTGTGTCTGCCTGCACACCACCATGTCCCATCACGATGAGAATGGACTACATCTCTGAATTGTAAGCCACCCAATTAAACGTTTCCCTTTATAAAAGTTGCTGTGGTCATGGTTTCTCTTCACAGCCATAGAAATCCTGAGACACTTACACTCTTGTGCATGCTGTTTATAGATATCTATATTTAAGGAAGATACTAGAAGGGGTATCAAACACAGGACCTGGGCCATGATAGCAAAGGCTTTGCCTGACCTGCAGTCCCTGCTCCCAAGTAACATTTATTGTTACTATTGATGTCGTGTGTGTGTGTGTGTGTGTGAGAGAGAGAGAGAGAGAGGGAGAGCGCGCGCGAGAGAGAGACAGAGAGACAGAGAGACAGAGAGACAGAGAGAGAGAGTGTGTGTGTGCATGCTATGTTATCATGGTGTGTTGTGCATGTGGAGATCAGAAGATCACTTATAGAAGTTCTTTTTTCTTCTACCCTTTGGGTCTCAGGGAAAAAAAAATCTCAGGTATCAAGCAGGGTTGCAAGTGCTTTGTCATCTGAACCATCTCACCCTCTCAAAGCAGGAAATTATATTAAGTGTTAACAGACTAACTTGTATAATCTCAAGGAAAATGTATGTAGTTGTTTTCATAAAAAGATAATTCTTCAACTAATATTAATTTAGCTAATATGGTAGATTATTATTATGTATTTCATTTTTGTGTAGACTAGTAATTCTCTGGGAACATTTCATATTGACTAGCAGGATGCATGCTGGAAAACACCAGATTTTAAAAAAATGCTGTTTGAAAATTCTGTCCTTTGGAGGCAGTTGTCAGTTTCGCTTATTTTTAAATCATGTGTCATGCTCTTTTTTGCCATAACAATAAACAGTTGCAGTCCGTTAACAAGATTGACGCTTGTGACTAGTAAGTAGGGAGTGATGTCATTATGACAGAGAACACACATTCATCACTTACGATTTGCCCCAGCAGGAAGCACATATGTCCTAGCCGGGCACAGCCTCTGAGATAAGGCTGTTGGGTGGTGGGGGTCGTCATCCAGCATAGATGTGATAGTGCTGGGAGACCCTCCATATGCTTCCTCATTCAACAAGGCTAGACAGCGTTTCAGGTGCATTTGGTTCCCAACTCTGTGGACTTGAGGTTTTATTCCATCCCTACTGTCCTCTCTAGTGTGCTGTATTTAACAACCATTTTAAGGTATTTAACACGCCTTTTTGTGTGGGCTAGAAATTGTACTTAGGACTTTGTATATACGACACGTAACATGCTTTATTTGTTTTTAAACTATTCTTAGAGATTTTGTGTGCTCTCTCTCTCTTCCCCCCTCTCATTTAAGGTACCTGGGGCTTTGCATGTGCTAGGTAATTGCTGTACTCTTAATGGTTCTGTAGCCCTGTGCTTAAGTGTTTCCATGATACCATTTCAGTGTGCTGGATAAAACATTTCAGAGTGCTCTCTTCAACCTTGTTTTCCTTTACACATTCTGCTTTTGGATGTGAACTATTTTTAGGATATGACTTTTTAGGTAGGATATAGGTTACACTGGCAGGAGCATATGTTCAATAAAGCAGCAGAACCAGTCACTAGCTATTGTTATTGGAGAAAGCTGTGAAATAATCAGTTCTAAAGTGAAGATTTCACAGATTGAGGTGCCAAGAGATGTTCTGGCAAAAACTGGGGCATCTTTATTTAGATCATGCTCTGAGATGAAGGAATGGTTATCTTTAAATAGAGACATTAAAATAGGAATATGGGTATCCTCTATCTGAAACTTCTGGGTTTCCTGACTCAGATTTAATGACACACCCTGTGAGATGTTATGATGGCCTAAGTTTCTGCTATGCTTTATCCCACACTTATTTTCCCTTTATTTCGTGTTAAGAGAATTATTTTTGTAGACAGGAAACAATTAAGACATATTCAAAATAATTTGAGATTCACATTGCAATAAGTGAATTATTTATCAATAATACTATTGATAAAACAATGTTTCCTGGTAAGATCCCGTGTTCCTTATTATTTTCTCTGTGCTAATGGAGCTATACTTACTTTTTAGAATTAATATTTCCTGATCTATGTTTTCTGTTCTTTATCTCTTTTATTGCCACATGTCCGGTTCCTAACGTTGTGTAGTAGAATACTTTCTAGGGGCATCTTTTGAGTAGTCTAATTATTGATATGTTATACACAGGTATATTTCCTGTTGTTTCCCACCACTCTTCTTTTGCCATTTTCTAGTTATGACTCGGTCACAATGAGGTTTGGTATGTTCTGAAAATAAAGTTATGGTGCTTAATCTTAGTTGTAAACTTGGTTGTATTGAGAAATATCTAGAAAATTGGTAATGCACACTTCTGGTTGTGTCTGCATGGATGCAGCCATAGACAATTTGCATGTGGGACAGAGAACCCAGGGAGACAACTCACACAAAATGTTGACAGCATTGACCAGTAGGCTGCTGACTAGAATGGAATATAAAATAGAAGTTGGGGTGCTGCCAGGGCCTCACCAGCTCCTTCCCCCTTCAGTGGCTGTGTTGACATTGCCTATGCATATTGGGCTTCAGATAGTCCCGCTTTTGAGCATGAACTCACACCAGCAGCTCTCCAGGAAACTTGTAGTCCTGTAGCAAAGAACTGGGGTTGTATCACTGGTCTGCTTTGACCTGGGGTTCTCAGCTTTTTGAGCAGATTATTTCTTGGCTCTCCAGCCAGCAGACACTATTGTGGGGTTCTCCAGGCTCTGATCATGCAAAATTAGCCATCCTAGTATAAAATAAATCCCTCACAGGTTTCACATAACCATTTGTACACTGCATTGGTTCTGTCCCATTGAAAACCATTTCTCACAAGTTGTGGTAGTCACCATCGATTTTTTTATTCAATAGTTAATTCATTAAAATTTAACAACCACCCATGCAATGTCTACAGCCTGTTTTCCCCTCAGCCCCATTTATACTGTTATCTACCTAGACTTAGCTCAAACCCATTGTTGTTATGTAAATTATAGATTCAATTTCATGTATATATTCAATGTATGTGTGTGAATGCTAGACCATGAGTAGAGAGGTCAGAGGACAACTGGCAGTGGTCACTTCTCTCCCTCCACCATCTGTGTCCTGACCTGGGAATGAACTAAGGTTATCAGACTTGGCAGCAAGCATCTTTATCCACTGAACTATCTCACTAGCGGTGAACATGTATTTTAGACATAAGCTTTAGCGAATTCTGACAAAGGGAATCTTGCTTCTTTCCTTGGTCCAAGACAACTTATCTTTCCTTTTCCTGTCCCAACTCCTTATCTTCCTCCTGTCAGTATATAGAAAGTTTTGTCTGTTCAAGATATTTTTTTTTAAAAAAATAAGAAACCCGTAATATGTATTTTAACTTTGCTCAATATCATTTCTTGAGATCTAACTTGTTTTAGTATCAGTAGATTTTCTAGTGGTGATGACAAAATCCATGACAGAAGTTGGCTAAGGAAGGGAAGGTTTGTTTGGCTCTTTGTTTGAGAAGACACAGTCCGTTATGGCACAGTGGGCACAACAGTGGAAACAAGAGGTGGCTGGTCTTACACCACCATCATGAAGCAGAAGAGTATGTGCTGGTGCTCTGTCGTCTCCTTTCTCCTCTTCTTTTATTCAGCCTGGGATCCAGGTCCACAAGATGGTGCTGCCCACATTCAGGGTAGCTCTTCTCTCCCCAGAAGAGAACTCTGTGGGAAGGACTTCAGAAGCCCACTCAGATGAATGCTTTCTAGGTGATTCCAAAACCAACCAAGTGGATGATGAAGATTAACAATGAAAGTTGTATATATCTCTTACTCATGTGCACACACTAGTGTGTGTGCATATGTGTGTTCCTCTGTGTATGTGGCTGAATGTATTTCTGTGGTACCATATTGTATTAGCATGAACAAAGCTGTTAATTTATTCCCTAGTACTGAAGACAAACAGCACATAACATCCAAAATTAATTTTGTACTTTATGTTCTATTATGAACATAAGTATAAAATATCATTTTCTATTCTTTGTTGAAAGAATACATAAAATGTGACCTTTTGACTTATATATCCAAACCATGCTAATTTCTCATTTATTGATTAAAAGTGCTATGCAGATTTCTTATGACTGTGTATATTTCTGATGATATTATATTCAAATAATATATTATTTCTTTTTTCGATCTAAAATTATTTTCTCATTTTGATCTGGTTTAGGGAATCTGGCACAACCTAGCATAATTACAGGAAAGAAAAAAATTCTGTTCCTTTTCTCTCATTGTTCTCATTATTAATATGAGTTACCTGCCAGTTGCTATAGATGCTCTTTCTAAGGTTGAAGTAGTTGCTTTTAATTTATTATTTCTTCTGAAATGTATCAGATGCCTCCTGAGCCCAACTAATACATTTTTTATTCAGATATTTCATTTAGGTTAAGTTTTTTTAATAATTTTTTATTTCTACCCTCATCATGTTCATCATTACCTTTAAATCCTTGAAACAATCTATAAAAGTTGTTCAATTCCATTGTATGCAGGTCATGACATTTTGCCTTGTTCAATGTAAATATACTCATTTCATATATCTAGAAGCCTTTGTTCAAATAGTAGAACTATAAGTGTTATATCATTGAATATCTGGCTGGTCTTCTTCATTGATCTGGATTTTTTGTTTACTTGCTTATTAGGTATTTGGTTATTATGGGACAACCTCTGCAAAAATTAATTCTTAACCTAGTATAAACAATAATGATATCCATATGGCTATGAATGTGTATAAAAACAATGACATTTATATAGCTATGAGTGTGTGTATGATTGTAGTTTGCACTCATTCATTTTCCTGCTCCATGCCCTCTTCAAACATCCTTTTTCGTCTAGGTATTTCCTATTCCTTTTCTAGTTAGTTCAACCTTTTCTTATTACATCTATTCTATCATCCTCTTTACTTCTCATCTCCCTAAGACTTCTCTTCCTTTCACGATACCCTTTCTGGTTTCATGAACCTAACATATACATACAAAGCCTGCATATACATATCTATGTATATATATTGCATATACACGTGTACACATATAGAGGCACATATATTTATATGAAACTTATATTATTTTTGGAAAACATGGGAAATATTAGGGTTTGTGTTTCCCTCAGTAAATATAAACTTGTTCAGTTATAACAATCATTTTAAATTTAGTATATCAATACACCATATACTACATATTTGGTTTATGTATATATATGTATATATGCATGTGTGTAATTTTGAACTTAGGTGTTATATATGAGAGAAATCATAGAGCATTTGCCTATATCTCCTTTTTTCTTAACATTAGTATTTTCAGTTACATCTACTTTTTTCTTAAAATGTTTGATTTCACTCTTTTTCTTTTATCTCTTTTATTTAAGATTTATTCTTTTCTCTTATAATATATCTCTATATAGTTTCCCCTCCCTCTATGCTCCCTACTTCTTCCCTGCCTCCCATTCCATCCAGATCCACTCTCTTTCGGTCTCTTATTAGAAATAAACAGATTACTAAGATATAATAACAAAAGTTAACAAAAACAAATATAAGATAAAACAAAAAATAACATCAAAGTTGGACAAGTCAAGCCATCAGAAAGAAAAGAGCCAAAGGGAAGGCACAAGAGTCAGAGACCCACTCATTCACACACCCAGGAGCCCCATATAACACTAAGAGCCATAATACCTCTGCAGGCTCTTGCTTGCTGCCTCAGTCTCTGTGAGTTCAAATGAACTTTGCCAAGTTGATTTGGAGGACCTTATCCTGGTATCCTTTAACCCCTCTGACTCTTACATTTTTTTCTACCTTCCCTTCCTCTTCCGTGGGGTTCCCTGAGATGTATGTAATGTCTGGCTGTGGGTCTCTGTATTTCCCCATATGCTGCAGGAGGAAGCTTCTTTGATGATGACTAAGTAAGGCATGGATAGATCTATGAGTATAGTCATTTTATCACTACTTTTTTTTTTGTAAGACCGGTAGTTTTTAAAGACCTGTAGTATTTGGGTTGGGCTGGAGAGATGAGATGGCTCAGTGGTTAAGAGCACTGCCTGCTCTTCCAAAAGTCCTGAGTTCAATTCCCAGCAACCACATGGTGGCTCACAGCCATCTGTAATGAGATCTGTTGCCCTCTGGAGGAAGAGACCTGGTCAGTAGTCCTGGACAAGTTCAACAGAACTGCCATATACAGGCTGCTAATGTATGCTTCAGCATTGCTAGGTCACGAATTTCAATTTCAATTCAGTATTTTGGTTTACCCTACATCTTGGGCTATCTAGTATCTGGTTCTTGGTCATGGAGTGGCCTTCAGTCAAAACAAACATTGGTTGTTTACTCCCACAAATTTTGTGCCACTCTCACCCTACCATGTTTTGAAGGCAGGACAGCATTCTAGATTAAAGGTCTGTGTCTGTGTTGGTGTATATGTTTCTTTTTTCATTTTTCTTTATGGCTGCATAAACTTTCATTGTGTGTATGTGTGTGTGTGTGTATTATTTCTTGATCAGTTCCTCCGATTAGTCAATTTTAAGGCACATTTTATATATTGTTAGGAAAGGTTTATAGCAGAATTTCCTTACAGCTAGATTATCTCCCCTGAGTGTTTCATGTTGGCATCTCCACAGAACATACAGGAATTTGAATAAATACACATTACTCATGGCACTGAGATTTATAATTCTTTCCAGTTCTGCTTCAGTTATGAGAATCATGCACCCACATTTCCATTTAGTCATGTCTTCACTGGTAGTTTTTAATTCAGCAACACATAGTCTCTCCCTAGGATATTCAATTCAGCATTTTGTCAAGGACATAAGTATATAGTTACTCTGTCTCCCTCCCTCCCTCCTTTCCTCTCTCTCTCTTCTTCTTTCCCTTCTTTCCTCTCTACCTCTTCCACCATGTGTGTCTCTGTTCAATTTCAGTGTCTCTGTCATTTAATTTCAGTCACCTTGGCCTCCTTAAACTGGTATCTGAGTGAGTGCTCTGATCTGTTTTAGTTACCTCCTTTATTTAGTTTGGAAAGCATGGGAAATACTAAGGGTTGTGTTTTCCTTTCCTCTTAGTAACTATTTATAGACTTATGTTATTTGTTCAATGAACAATCATTTTATACTTAGTTCTGATTTGTAATTATCCCCCAGAAGACATATTTCATAACAATTACTCCCTCACACCTAGAAGGTGAAAGTTAAAATTATCTTTCCTGAAATACACACTTTTAATGATTTTTGGAATGCTTAATAGCCAATTAGGGAGTAACAAAGCCTACAGAACTGCTCTATTGGACAACAATTTGTTAATATATATTTATAAGAAAGAGAGAAAAGTGGGAAAAAGTATAAAGGGTTTGGTGGTGAGATTTTTGTCTTCATTATTTTGGTTTAGAGATATTCAATAATCAATATTCATTTAATTTTCAATTATAGAGTTAGTTGAGGATATTTGGAAAGTTTGGCTTAATGTACAATATAGTAAGGATTATCTCCCAGTCCCCAGTCATTATATACAACTCACTTGTAATAAGTCCTGCTGAAATGGAATTAAATAATTTCTCCTTAATTTCAATTATTGACTCTGGGGAACCTTTGTCTATATGTCACATGTAAACATTAGTATAATTGATAATTCAAGACAATAATATTTAAAGTACTTGGAATTGAAAGTAATTTCATAATTGTCTAAAATGAGTCAGTGAAGTTGCTTAATGAGGTAAATGACTTAATAAGGAGTTCTGATATGTAATTAATAACTGAATGACGACTGTAGGAAGACTTTTCTTTCCTACCCTCCAGTTCCCAAATAACTGATACAGAGACTTAATATTAGTTATAAATGCTCAGTTGATAGCTCAGGCTTATTACTAACTAGCTCTTACAACTGAAATTAACCCATAATTCTTATCTAAGTTCTACCATGTGGCTTATGACTTGTCACCTCATTTTGTATAAGTCCTGCTTCCTCTGCATCTGGCTTGCTACTCTTCTGACTCTGCCTTCCTTCTTCCCAGTGTCCTCCAAGTCTGGTTCTCCTACCCAATCTCTCCCTGCCCAGCTGTAGGCCAGGTCATTCTTCATTAACTAATGAAAGTAATACATATTTACAGTGTACAAAGATTGTTTTATAGCAGAGGACTAATTTCCTTAGTTGGGTTTTTGGTAACACACTATGCTGTGTTCTGTTTGTGAGGTATGTAAGTGGCTTTAAGACTAATGAGCCATCATAAAGTTCAGCATTTAGATATTCCATAGAATCAAGGCAATAATGAAAGCAAGAGTAGATGTTAAAGATTATATAATTTGGAACAAAACTAAGTTTTCTAGTGCAGAGAGCAAACTGAGAAAACGTTTGACTAAAACAAGCAGGGCGCCTATCTATTAATAGAGTGCACTGTCTTTGAATGGATTGTGAACAGGGTCTCACTGTGCAGAAATTCTCATCTGTCATATTTGTAACAAACTAAGTGATTCATTCCAGGACCAATTTAACATATTTATGTGAAAATGTCACCCATAGAATTTTCCAAAGTAGGTTAAACATCCGCAATATTATTTGCACTAATAACATGCTGAGCAAGTCTGGCCCTCAAATCCCACAAACTGTAAGCCATAGCTCAGCTCTGGCCCAAATAAGACACATTCCAAAGCAACTTATTCCATAGAAGCTAGAGCTTTTTAAAAGCAGCCGTGTTGCATATTCTGACACACACTTGGTGCTTGTTGTAAGTCACTCATGAAGCTTCTACATTCACCTTGCAGAACTGGTCAGGGTGGTCCACCTCTGCTGGCCATATTTCCCCTCCACCATCCCTTCATTATAACTCAGGATGCTGGAGGATCTAGTCCTCAGAAGGAGGCTTTAATTAGACTTGATTTCCTCAAAGTATAATTAGGATTAATTCTTTATCTTCATCCCAAGTTATCCCAGTCTCCACAAAAAGAACAAAAGTCCCATATTTCTGACTCAGAGTCTCTATTCCCATGGCTCTGTATGGCCTCTAGTCTGATTCAGTTTTAACCTCCTTGAGTCTATGAACCCATCCACTGTATTCATCTATCGGTTGATTCTCAGGAAGAAAATGCCCCTATTCCCTCTTTTCAGTGGAAGAATCTTCATTTTCTTACCAAGTTTTACTTCTTCCATGTGTGCTTCCATAGAAAGTGACTTCTTTCCTTTCACATCCACTCAGGTGAACCTGGGATAGGGAGATAGTCCCCCGAACTCTTCTCTTTTCTTATCTTTCTCCTAAGTTGTTTCTTCCTTTACACAAATTTCCCAGCCTTTTCCATGCTAGACTTCCACAATAGATCATGCAGGGACACACACCATTTATAGAATTCTGTCCTGCTTGTTGGGCAATGTCTTAGTTAGTGTTTTTATTGCTATGAAGAAACACCATGACAATGGCAACTCTTATAAGTGAACATTTAATTGTGCTGACTTATCATCTCAGAGGCTCAGTTCATTATCATTGTGATGCAGAGTGTGACTGCATACAGGCAGACATGGTAATGGAGAAGTAGCTGTACATCTTGCAGGCAACAGGAAGTCAACTGAGACACTGGGCAGTATCCTGAGCATAGGAAACCTCAAAGCCCACACCCACAGTTACACACTTCCCTCAACAAGGCTGTACACGTTCTAACAAAACCAGGCCTCCTAACAGTGCCACTCCCTGTAAGATTATGGGGCCAATTACATTCAAACTACCATAGGTAGGACTTATTCTACCTGAGTACAGCACATGATGCCCACAATGACTCCACATCACATTCTTCTTCCCCTCACTTAAGAAGCTCAGAGTGTGAAATGGGAACAATTCTTTTGCTCACAAACGGCTTCACTGCATGCAGCTACTCACCTGCCTTTGATTTCTTCCACTTTCCCCGAAGCATTGACTAGCTCTTACAATAACATTTTATGTTATTATTTATATTTATGATATTTATTTATGTTTATGATATTATCTTCACTGGTTTTTGTACTGTTCTGATTATTCCCCCCCCCTTACAGACAGGCTATGTAGCCCAGGCTTGCCTCAAATTCCTTATCTTATGAGTTTATTCTTCCAAGTGCTGGGGTTGCCTGCTGTATTAACATCACATCTAGTTCAAAAATTTATCTTCTCTCCTTTTAAAACCAAGAACATGGAGGAGAGCATAAGGGATTACTGTAATAGATTTTCAACATGTTGCAAGTTTACAATCAATCAAAAAAGCAAAAGTTAAAAAACGGTGATTTTCTTCCTCAACCACAGCTATTTCTAGCTATATTTTCTCTTCTCTGCTCTTTCTGAAGAAACATTTCTATAAAGAGTTATGTGTATTTACTGTTTCCACTATTCCTTCAGAGTCCAGTCCCCACCACGCTACTAAAACAGAGTATGTCAGTGTCTTCAGTGCCTGATCCCTCCTTCCTCAACAAATTCAATCTATAGCTCTTAGTCCTTAGCCCAGTCTTCCATCTTGTATCATTTGATCTCAGTCACTATCCTCTTGGACATCAGAGTGCAGGTGGACATCAGATGCTCGTGAGCAGAGGTGGAAGAGCTTCTCCCTGTCATGGATACATAAGACAGATAAAGAATCAGTTCTTTGTACTCATCTTCATTTCTTATTTACTTGGATCAAACACTGGTTCTCCCTACTCCAACTTCTCTGCATAATGTTGTACAATCTCACTTGTTTTATGGTCATATAGACCATTGAAAAGCCAATAACTTCAAATATATATCCTTAGTCTCACATTCTGCATTCACTTGTTATTTTCAACTGTACATCAAGCAGATATCACAAAGTAGACAAATCCTGAGAGAGTGGAAGCTGTTGTTGCCATTGCTCCCTCTTCTTTCTATTCTTAATGCCACTTGTCCCAGTATATATATGTATTATATATATTACTAATATATACTAATATATATATATTAGTGCTATTCATCATGTAAGGCAAGCCCCAAATATTGAATGGTCTTTCAGTTGAATACTTAGCAATCGGTATCACTGCAGTGGGAAATTCTATTGTCACTGCATTCTGAGTAGATGCAGAATCATTCTACTTCCCCTGGACTAGGCCTCCATCATTCCTCACCTGCAGCATTGCAAGAACCTCCTTGGCATGCTTGTTTTCCACCTGGAGCCTTTGCAGGGTTTTCCACCATAACACTTAAGATGGCAGCTTAAAAACTCAAGTCAGATCACATCAATCTAAGTTCTAAAACTTTTGGACAAATTCCCATCCTACTCAATAAATTCCAAAATGTCACAAATTGAAATAATTTGCAGAAGTGATTGCTTAGTCCTTCTCTAAGGACTGTGCTGTGCTACCTCACCCTACTCTTCGTCAATGTGCTGAGCTCTTGTGTTCATTGTTCCCTCTGCTTAGAATGTCCACTACTTCCTGAATTCCTGATACCAGCATCACTCATTCTCTATTTCTTTGGGTCTCAGTTCAAATGTAACCTTAGCTGAGGTGTTGAATTGTTCTGAAAGAGATGCCTCCCAGTCTGGGGCTCACTTTATTTCTCTGCTTTGCATATTTCATTTTAACACTAACATTCTGGATATTTGTTTGCTCCTGATTTCATGCTCTTTCATATATTTTGCTCATTTTATTAAACAAAATGTCTAGAATATGATTTGGTGAATAGTACATGCTCAATAATGATTTTGGGGTCATTTCTTTATTATACTGGGTAACACACAAGACCATTTTCATGCAAATATAATATATTTTAAGCATAACCTAATGCTCTCCGAGTCACATCTTTCTTGCCCTTCTTTCTTACCATCTTTTCTTCACTCCTATAGACAGTTTTGCTTCTGCTTTCATGTCATTTTAGCCTGAGGAAAAAGTATTTAAGTAGCCAAATAACTGATATTTTAAGGATAATCAAGAGTTAGTGAAGAGTTAGTGAATTTTGCATATTAAGAGACCAGATGAGTAATAGAACATAATAAAGCGTGTTACTGGCTAGTAAATAAATGTTCATAATACAATCATCTGATACATGATAGCACTTTGAGCAATGGGCTACGCTTGATAGTGATCTCATTGTGATAATCAAGCTGAAACATTAATGTTGTGGTGCAGCATTGCAGAGGGTATGTCCGTAGATATCAGATGACTGTGTGGCTTGCTTATGTCTTTACAGCATACTAATTGCTGCTACCTTAGAGTATGCCCCTTCCACTTATAAAGACAGTTCACTGAAAAGCATTCTTCTGGGTTAAGTTGGCAGGAGCCTCAGACGACCTCATATTTACCCAGCCTCTCGAGTGCATCAAGGACCCACACTGAATAATTGGCATATCTTATGTAGGTTTGTGTAGGTCTGCTCTGTAATGTTCTCGCAGTGACAAGATTGCCTGGTGCTCTAATTCTCAAAATACTTTACTGTTGTTAAGTGGCATGACTGTAGTTACAAACATAAAGCAAAATCAATACCCAAATCTAAATAACCAATATAGCTTGGTTTCTGGTCAGTTTATGTTTCCTCCTTGTCTTCATCATCCTTTTGCTTCTTAGTTCCAGAGTTTGGTTTTTCAAGAGAAGTGATTTAGAAGAATTGATATTCTAGAGTCATAAATTTTCTAGGGCTTTCATAATACTGATTTAGGAGATATTTAGGCTATCCCTTACTTGCATACATCAAAACTTTGGTCACTTGCTGGGAATAGGCTCTCCGATGAAGAGTTAGAGATATGCCTTGAGGTTTGTTAACACTTTCAGTGACACACACTTGGAGCTCAGTACATTTTACTGGACTATAAACCGAGGTTTTCCTTCTATTTTTTCCTCACGCTGTGTGACCTTTCTGCAGTTCAAACGCTAAGATACTTAAGCTTATAATGCATCAGAATTTCATATGCAAGCAGCAGAAGGAAAAGAGTATTTCTGCTTTTTGATTTCCTATGGCAAAAGCTAGAAAGGAATACAGGGCCCAAGCAGCAGATTAAAAATCATATGTAGAACTCAGCATGGCTTCCTCAATTGAGAAAAGATGTATTTTCCCCAGATTTGAGAGGAGGTCTTTGAAGGGAAGCCAGTACCTCTTACAGGGTGAAAAGTATCACTTTTCCAGAGCGGGGCAATCGTTAGGTAAGAAACTGAAGTGCAGAAACCCTGGTGGCTGAGAGAGGAGCTCCTGCGCACTCCCTTCCTTCCCTGATGTAAATCCCAGGGGTATCAAGAAACACAGCAGTCCTAAATGGATTCACAGAGCTGACTCTTCTGGAAACTCTTGCCCACAGAAAGCTGTAAGAGACAGAACAGGGTCAGACCTACACATGCTCATGTATGCCTTTGAGGTCAGAAAGGTCTTAATTTCATATAACTTTCATGGCTGGTGTTGACAAAGAGCTTCCTCAAAATGTTTATGCCCTTCAAAAACTCCTGATGAAACTGGAGTGCCTGTGTGTTACTGTTGGCAGGTGAGAAGTGTGAAGCCATGAGGCTCCGCCTCCTGAGTGTGCTAAGGCAGTTATTGATAAGCAGGCTCCACCTCCTGAGTGTGCCAAGGCAGTTACTGATGAGGAGGTTCCACTTGATGAGTGCGCCAAGGCCGTTATTGGCAAATGAGTATCTATTACTGTGGCAATGAGTTCCTTAGGAAATGATGAGTTTTATTGTCTTTATCTCAATTTGCTCTTCTGCACTGTGATCCCTTGTGATATTGATAACACAGCAAGAAGACCTTTCCAATGCCACCAATCTTGATATTAAGGTTTTCTGTTTCAAAAGTCTGGGCCAATGCATTTCTCTTCATTCTAAATGATCCCTCTTAGCAATTCTGTTTCAGCAGCATGGAATGGACTAATACCGATGCCTGTAAAAACCAGAAAAGCCTCGGGTTTAGAAATAAGCAATTCAGACTCCTGAGGGTGTGCCGAAGGGTGTGAGAGTGTCGCCTGGAAAACCATTCTTGGAAGTGAGGGCCATATCAGACCTCCCACCCTTAGAAGTATTGCTCTTGTGTGAGAGAACCCGGACCACAGTGAAAGCAGGAGGGACCGAGTGCCAAAAATAAGCAGCAAGTTCAGGAACATAGACAGAAAACTTTAGCACTTAAATTTCTAGGCTGATGGGCACAGAATGCTACTTGCTGGATTACCTATTAAATACATGCACATTGCTCCAAGCAGATGTCTAAAAGTTTATAAGGTCTCTATGTGTGTAATAATCCCAAAGACACTGTTGTCTCTTTCTCTTTAGGATCAAATACAGCATTGTAGGGAGATTCCCTCATCTTGACTGATTCACCACACTGTTAAACCACTATTTCAGGATGTAGCAATCCTTAAGAAATGGTGGACATTCTTGACAATGTCACGGCCTGAGAAGACACAGTATTGCCAATCTTAAATGAATTTTAAGCATTTATTTTGAACAAAAATAGTATTGCATCTACTGGAGAGAGGTATTAATCTATTGTAAGTACAAAAACTGAAGAAAAATATCTCCACATCAAAGATGCAAGTTAAAGTGCTGACTGTCCAAATCAGAGCCTTGTCTGAGGTTTGAGAAGGATGTTTGAGCAAATGAAGGTCTTCGCAGCACAGGCTTAGGCATACTGTCATTACTAATAATGTTGCCGTTGAGCACCGATCTCAGGAAGCCAGCAGTGCCCATTCCCAGAGCAGTTTTGATGCATGTCAGTTCCTGATGAGGTGGATTAATTTACCATGAGCGTGTCATTAAAGTGGCAATATGTAACATCTCAGCAATCAAAGATGCTGTGGAGCCAAATATGCAAGGGCAGCAGGTGAAACACAATTGCTTCTTGCTGAAGGAAAAGGGATCATCACCCAGGCACAAAATGTACTTTGTGCAAAGCAGACTAGAGTCAGGGCCTCAGAGTCACTTGCTTCTAGTCCGTTTCGAGGGACTGGCTTGTTACATTAAGTATCTGCCTTGAGACAACCCATGATAGGCCACTGGGGAAATTTGGAAGGGGTTCTCTAAGCATTTATGCAAAAAGTATGAAAATGTAAAAAAAAATTCAAATGAGTTTTATATGCTTTCTGTGTGTTCTCAAAATGACTTAATTTCAAGTAGCATTTATTCCCCAGTATGTGACTTATTAACCTGCTGGAACCTCTGGTGCCTGTAATTGAGGGAAAGGAGGCAGCCACATGGAAATTAGAAGGAACAAGAAGCTAGTGTGTTGCTAATTCCAGACGGAGCTACCTGGGAGCACTTTCTCAGAGCAGTTCATTGAGTTGTTACCATGTGAGAAGCCAGAGCATGGAGATCCATGCTGAGTCTCACAGTTGCAGTCTCTATTTTCTCAGATAGAGGACACAATTTGGTGCCATGATTCATTGCACCCATCACTCTTTCACTTAAAAAAACGGATTTTAAAGTAGGTCATATGTGCAAAATCTCCAATTTATGGTTATGGGATAATGGAAAGCAAAATCTCTAGAAAATGAGGGGATTTTGTTTATTAAGTGCCCAGTGCCTGCATGACCCTTTGCATGTTTTCACTTCCTAAGCACTGGAAGTAGGCTTCACCCCTTGCAGATAAGGCAGGTGGGGTTAAAAATGTTCCTAGTCACACAGGTAAAATATCATATAGCCCGCGTTCCACAGGCAAGCCTTCTGAACCCCTGAGTTCCTGTTTACATGGCTCTGCCATGAGCTCCCTTTTTTAAAGACTCAGGAACGGTAAAGATTATGCTCACGTTATGAGTGGAGCAGCCAAGATTAGGGGAGAATACAGACCTTCAGGCTTTGCATTAGTGGGGCTCTGTGGGGGAGTCAGACAGATGTTCAGTCCGCAAAAGCACCAATGCCAGCATTCTCAACCAGATCGACATCTCTTGCCTGGGTTGTTCAATGGAGCTTCTATTGCCAACCCCCCCCCGCCCCCGAGGCAGCCTCCAGAGCTAGCGGCTGGATAGAGAATGGGAAATAAATTCACTGAACATTTAAACACAAAACTGATGGAGGAGTAGACCTCTTAGCTTTTTAAAAGGGGACGTAAGCCCGACTGACCTACACAAATCCTTCCAGAAGGTAAATAAGGAAGAACCAAGGGCCACACAGACAATGTACTTCAGTGTTCGAAACTCTGTCCCAGAGGCAGGGATGGGTCAATATAATCCCTGTGAGTTTTGTGGTCTGTTTTTATCATGCCTAGAGGACTGGAGTAAGGAAGGGGGCTGGTGAAGGGGGAAAAGGAATGCTTTATATAATGGAGGAACTTTAACCTTTACAAATTCACCCCTAAAAAAAAGTTTACTTTCAAGGCTTTATGCATAGACTTAAGGAATAAATATGCCACATTATACTCTTGATCGCTAAGACAGTGAAAGACTGGCAAGCATCTCTAAGATCATCTAAATGGACAGCTGGGAGACAGGCCCATCATGCTGAAGACAGACTTCAATACCTAAGAGCCCACCGGAAACCTCCCATTAGTGTTAGTTTGTAGAGAGGATACTGGATAGAAGCAGAAGGATCTGGAAAATTATTTGATCTCTTTTGTCTGTAAGTACAATGCTTATGATTGCCAAATATTTGAATACAATAAGTGAAAGTTCCTTCCTTGTATGGTGAAGACACAAGAAGAACTATGATAACACACAGAAGGTCTACGGAAAGATAAACAAATAATTTTTTAGTAGTACAGGGCTTCTCTGCTTTGCCTGCATTAGTGTTTTAAGTTGGGTAATGATTTCTTCTAGATACTGCCCTGTCCATGGTATGATTTTCCAGCAGCATACTGGTGTGTCCCGTTAGGTGACAATAGCATCCTTAAATGCTGTCCTCCATGTTGGTACAACCAAAACAATATTCCCGGATGCTGCTAAGCACCACTAAGGAGGGATGTGCAGCCTCCCCTCCCCTAGTCACCATTGCTTCAGCAGGGGTCACCTAAGCTCATTCCTGATGTGGTGGTGGTGGTGGTGGTGGTGGTGGAGGTGGAAGTACAAAGGCACAGTGACAGTCTGAAGGAAGACTTTCTGGAGAGAATGGGTGGACATGGTTGTAGAGGACACTCGGGACTGAGAGATATTTAAAACAGAAGGTGACAATCTATGGTCATTTGAAAAGACAGTCTCTGCCTTAGGCTCCTCCACTATCTGTTGGGGTCCGCATCCTTCTAGCTTTCCTTTTCCTCTTCAATGACTTTGATACTGGTCTTGTTCACTGTCTTCTATTGTTATGGTTGATTTTCAACATTTAGCACACACTGGGAGCATATGAGGTGAGGGTCACTTTTGGAGGAAATTTTAGTGTCTCCCAAGGACATCTGCACTTACTCATCTCCTTGAAATCGCTCAAATGCTGGGTGTTCTCCTAGGCATTTTGTGTTATCACATCATCTTTTTATTAACTTATTAATAAAAAAACCCAGGCTACCTTTCTCATATTCTTTGCATTGTTGCCATAGAATAGCAGCATAAAGTTGTCTCAAATCTTAAACTTCGCCGGTAATCCTCACAGTGGTACAATGAGCTGGTCTTCCCTGTGCCAGCTATCATGCAGTTCTCTGTTTTGAATGACTATGTCAATTTTCCTTTTGTCTAAGGCACCATTGCAAATCTGACCCAAATAGCTGGCATCTAGTCCCACTCCTTGAAAAGTCTTGCTGTATTTCATTATGTGGTCTTCTTACTCCCTCAGAATCTAGCCTGACTATAATTGTACAGTGACATAATTTATATATTGCCCTTCTACAAAGCCCCCTGACATTTTACTTTTGCGAGCCAAGAGTGACTCCTGCATTTACTCTGTTCAGCAGACACTTCATGGCTTGCCCCTCCCAGCTACCCAGCTGAACTCAGCTTTACCCCACTGTGTTCCATCCACAATGGATTTCTTTCACATGTTCAAATGTGCTTGACTCCTCCCTTCCCCAGGGTCTTCCCACACACTGTTTTCTCTGCCTAAAATACCCTTTCCCTCCATATTTTCCCTCGCCCAGTTTTACTTATGCTTCAGCTATCTTCTTTCCAAATAGCCTGTGGTTTTATTCAAAAAATACCAGGCTATTTATGTCACCATTACTTGCTATTTTTATGAAATAGTCCTTCTCCCAGCCCGCATCTTATTGCTGTGTCCTGACGAGGTTTGTGAGAAACTGTCCCACCCAGGAACTTTTCCAGGCTGACTTGGATAGCCCTCCTCTTGTTTCTGTGGATTGTGATTTAATTTTACCTTCCTTATTTCAATTAAAGCCTCATGAGAGATATTTCTGTATTAAATTTCTTCTTACTAATGAAAATATTAACCTAGTGACATTGATTTAGTCAACAGTACAGCAAGAATGCTGTGCTGAGTTCCCTGGACATTGAGTTTCCAAATTTCAAGGCAACCTGAAGCTCAAAATTTCCATTATTGCTTAACTTCAGTGATTGTCTCCAATGACCCAGCGTACAAACATTTGTAGTGATTACTTGCTTAATTGAATGCACCCACACCTCCCTTTCGAGTCAAATTATTTTGCTAGATCCATATGTTTTTCTCTTGAGCTTTTTGAGAGAGGCTATAGGAGGAAGTGAAAATGAAATCGATTTTGCTTATTTTGTTATTTTTCACACAGTCATAACCACGCATAAGGAAATTCTACCTGGCGGCATGTTTTCACAGGAACATAGGCTGAGGTGTTTTTTTTTTTTTTTTGTTGCTGTTGGTGGTTTTTTTTTTGGTTTTTTGAGACAGGGTTTCTCTGTGGCTTTGGAGCCTGTCCTGGAACTAGCTCTTGTAGACCAGGCTGGTCTTGAACTCACAGAGATCCGCCTGCCACTGCCTCCTGAGTGCTGGGATTAAAGGCGTGTGCCACCACCGCCCGGCTCTGAGCTTTGTTTTTACTGATGTCAAAGGCCCTAGTAGCTTTCACATTCAAAACTTCTGGAAATAACATTTCTTCGAGGGGATGCTGGGGATTGTTTCCAGAAAGCAGGGCCATCAATGTGGGTCATAGTTTCAAAATAACCCACCGAACTTGTTCCAACCATCTCCTTTAGTGTCTGTAATATTCAGGAGCAACTGCTAGCATGTACTCGGATGATTAATAAGACTGATAAGTAAGAGTACTTAGAAGTCATCACAGCTGTTTTATTTTTGCTGGTCAAGGGATTTAAAAAAAAAAGACTTGTTTTCAAAGCCTCAAGAAGAATCTGTTACATTAGTAAAGATCAAGATGCCAGGTAGGCATTTTGTGGGGACTTAGTTCCTTGGAATATAGGGGTTTTCATGAAGACTCCCCAGAACAATACTATAAAGTATTTGTTGACACATGAATGGTGTCAGCAGGCCATTGCTGTCTATTTATGGGTGACACCAACTGCACTGAGAACGTAGGTTCTAATCTTGTGCAACCTTTGTTCATAGCAGCTTAGCCCTCTGAATTACTGCTGTTCTCATTAAGAAGCTCTTACAGAAGAGTGGGGAGGGGCAATGAACAAGCTTTCCCTCACTTCCTCCTTCTTTTCTTCTCTTCCTCCTTCTCTTCCTTCCTTCTACCTTCCCTTCCTCCCTCCTGCTTTCTTTTTGACCTTTCTGTTTTCCTTCCTTTCTCTTTGTAGTGTAACAGGTTTATTATATGTATTTAATGTTTATTTTTAATTTTCTTTTAATGCTTTTCTATCTCTATAATAATATCTCTATATTCCTCCTAATAGCTATTTTATAAACATTGAATCTACTTTATTTGTATTCTATATATATCATTATCATCTCTACCCCATTTAAACATATTCCCAAACACTGTACTTGAAAAAAAGACCCCTTTTATTTATTGCCATGTTTTGACAGTCTCTCTCTTCTCTCTTTTTCTCTGTTTTGTTCTGATTTTTTCTTTTGTTTTTGCTTAGTTGCATGATTTTCCTTTCTGTGGTTGCTTTATTTTTCAAAGCACAAAAGAAAAATAGATAAATGTGATCATTTTTTTTCCTCTGGGCATTTACCTTAGCAGAAGAACCTTCATTCAGCTTCTCTGAGGCACTTCTCTGAGGTTTTGAAAATATATGCATCTCATGATATACACATTTAATTCATGAAGATTTATATCTGTGTCAAATATATAGTTCCTGCTGCCAATGAATTCAGCCAAGTAAATGTTTTTGAAAATACTTCTATTAATTGTACATTGTAATCACATATTTATTTTCTCTCTCCCCAATTTTGTATAAAATCCCTCAAACAATGGCTAATACATTTTCATGTATAATGCTCAAACATTCTAAGTGCTTAACAAATAAAAGCAAGGTAAACAAGAAAACAAATTGAGACAGAGGGAGTGATTAATACTGTGAGAAGGAAGCATAAAAGGTAATATTCAAAATTGGCTTGAAAAATTAGGCATTTTCCAGTACAGCAAGGAAGGGGAGGCAGTTTCTAAGCTAATAGATATTATAAACCACCTTGCACTCTTACACTCCCAAACCTAGCTCTGACTGTGCATTTTGTAAAAGAAAACCAGCCTGGTGTGTTACCCAGAACCCTGTTACCATTCTACCTTCTCACTCCCAGACTTAGCTTTGCCCATACAGGCTTACATAAGTTCACTCTGGTGGGTGCCCAGGGTCTCTACACACACTGTCTTTGTACTTTCCTGGCTCAGGCAGTGTGGCTCCAGGAGTGTGGGGGCAGCCCAGAAGACCCAACCAGGAGTTATATTCCTATGCTTTCTTGGATAACACCAAATTGGAGTCAGCTCCATCCCTCTGATCAAAAACTGACCTACCAATTCTTCATAGTTGGTCCGAAATAAGGCAAACTTTGGCAAAAGCAAAATGAGAACCAGACTCCACTCACCACAGGGAGTCTAGAATCTTGTGTTAGATATGCAAAGAGAGAAGTCCACATACTTGGGATTTGCAAAAACACAATATGAAAGCTAAAGGCAAGATATTTTCCAGAAAAATCCATCAGTCTCTCAAAAAATGTTCTTCATCGAGAATCATCTCGATGAACCCCAGGGAACAGAATTTAAGTGAACAATAATGAACAAGATCAAAAGATACAAGA